>JAUZND010069314.1:0-17223 GCA_034780555.1 Coelogynopora nodosa | reverse complement strand
GGTCATCGAAAAAAAATCTGTCAAGGTCACGGGGGGGGGGTGGATTCAAGGAGCTCCTTCCCTACTACTCACATACTTTCAATAAGAGTTAAAATAATTCACACTTGAATTTGAAAAATATGTTAGAATGTTCATTACATACATCATATATCATATGGATAGAAATAATTATATAGGATCATATTTATTCTTTATAAAATTAACATATTATGCACAACATCTAATAATAAGTAAGATCGCATTACATTTTAATGTGACTGCATAATAATAATAATAATAATAAGTATTAAGCATAAACCAACACATGTAAATAAAGTTTAGTCGAATCAAATTTTAATTTTACATTTACTACATATAAATATTTAAATAACATGATATTCACAGCAAAATAAAATGTATTTTAAAATGGACAAAATCGTCTGAAATTCATTTATGAAAATATTTAAATTACAAGAAAATAAGCATTATAATAAATTATACATATTAAATACAATCTTTACTAGTGTTTAATAAAAATCTTCTCTTTCTCTCCGCGTCATTTTATTTTTAAATGTACCACTTTTTAAAAGATATAGCTCCAAATTAATTAGTTAAAAATGGTTAAAAATTAGAAGACTTATATGATAATGGAGCTCCCAATTCATTTTGGACAATCGGATAACATAGTAGAAAGAGGTTTGAAGCTATATAATAATGTTAGAAAGTGATACATTTAAAATCTGAACAACACGGAGAGAAAGAGAATATGATTTTTATATTTTAAAGTATATGACTTTATCACCAACTGGTCTTCATTTCATGGAACATTTTAATTTTCACCTTTTAAAAAATTCTTTATTATTGATCTCAGTTAAATTTAATTTACTATTATTAATTTATCCAATATATAAATATTTTCAAATCAAATTTTAAATGTATATTTGAATTAATCATAGTTTTTCATAATTGTGTTTTATTGCAAAATTTCATGTCTTGATAAAGGGAAATATATTCCTGAAACGTCGACCAATTTAAAACTTGTTTCACTTTTTAAAAATATAAACATATATTCGATTACCATGTATAATGTTGTGACGTTGGTCATAATGAAATAATATGTTCAATGGAGTCATTTACATTAATTATTATTATTTTGTTTTCTTAAAACATATTCTTAAAACTATATAACGCAGCTTTTTATATTTATATTTAAAAAAAATTATATATATATATATTTTTTAAATGTTCATGCTTTTAAGAATCAAAACACTTTTCATACAAATGTTTAGTTTTTAATATTCGTCTACTATAGTTTGGTTAACTACATTATCATGTTTGATTATTGAAAATGGTATACAAAAGTAATAATAAGGTACTATGTTATTAATTGAATTATTATAATTTTTTTATGATAATTAAGTTTATAAAAAATATTGATACATTAAGTTTGTTAAAGGAACCTGTTATTTTAATATTCTATACTTTAGAGGTTTTTCAAAGAAGGTTATCGTTTTTTAGGAATTGAAAATGTCAATTTTATTGTATTATCTTATATTTTATTGTTTAAATTATATACATAAATGTTTATAGAAATCAGAAGAAAGAAAGTTAGTTTAATTGTATCTTACATTTTCAAAATCATAACATATTTAGATCCTTTTCAAATTTATCAATTTTTAATGATATATTGTAGAAATTTAAGTTTACTAATTAATTAAATAATACATAATTAATTAAGTATGCCAGCAATTTTTAAGTAATTAATTAATTGCATTTTACTTTGCCGCGGTGTGTTAGCGCTTGTTACTGTATTTTAATACAGAACATGATGACGGTAACTAATAGTATTTTGTCTAGCTTATTTTATTGGACTATAAGCAAACAAAATGTTTTCCCTAACAGGTTCCCTTTAAACAAACAAAAAATTTTCTATAAAATGGCCGCCTAACGATTTGAATGATATACAATATGATATAACACACCGACATCGGTCTAGTCACATTGAAACATGAAAGAAAAAAAAAATTGGGAGATCAACAGCTAACAATAAACGAATTTATTTTTGAAAATCTTCAAGATAGCTTAATTGGCTAATGGTATAACCGATCGGGCTGAAATTTGAAGCCTTGAAGTTTTGTGAACCCTATGAACAGATATTTATTGTATATGTAAATTCTTTTATGTTTATATTCCATTTTGATTTGAAAATATTTGTGTCTCCATTTCATAATAAATAAAAATGAAACATTTCTAAAAATTTGAATCTAGCCTAAGCTACATAATAAGTTTCCTATGAATTTTCAAATCTCACTGATTTTGTCTTGTCTGCGATTCGGGGTTCCGCAGCTATATCGTCTTTTTATAAGAAGCATTAACCATTACATTATTATCTCTTTTGCCATTTGTCGTCGAATCATTAATAATATACATACATATATATATATATATATATATATATAAACGAATAAAAATAATATTGTCCGTTTAGCTCACATAATTTTTAATAATATATACTAATAATTATTTAGTGACGTAATTGAATATTACTTTTATCTGGCTACAAAAGTTTAACTGTATATTGTATTCAATCATTTTTATTCATATGTAAACCTCTGAGGAAAGCACGTTGAAAGATATTAATATTGAGTATTTTTTTAATTTAAAAAGATAAATGCATACTTACAAAATTATTAAGCTTTATGTATATATCTAAAAGGTTTTTTATAGATTTTTAGAGTTCTAGAGTCTTGGACTGATTGGTTGTTAGATGTAACTTTCATCCGAAGAAAAATACAAAGAGACTATAAAATTATCTAAGGTTTCTTTGCTTTCACCTGGTTTGCGCCTACGGGTAAAAGTTGTTTGTCTGTTTAAAGGGAGAAAAACTATAGTGGAATGGAAAAGCCTTTGTTGCTTCATATTTACTATTACATTATGATTATAAAATAATGCGTTAAACCTTTAATAAGAGTTTAAAAAGTTTAATTAGCAGATAATAGTTAAAAATGGAACATTAGTTAAAGCATAGGAAAAGGTAAGACACGCAATGAAGGTGGATTGGCTAAACGTGGTTTAAACTTCGCTTAGAGCAAAATTTGATAATCACAGAGTCCATCGAGTAAAGGTCCAAAATGTCCATCGATAGAAATTTCAAATTATAAACGGTTTAAAATCGACTTCACATTCGAATTTGCTATTGATTTAATAATCAGTGCTATTTATTAAAGGTATTATATTGGACTATTAAAAATGCACGATGCTTCAATTAATGTTCGCTTGAAACGAAATCTAAACTGATTGTCAAGGCGCCTATTTTGTAACAACACAGTATAACAGTAATGACGAATAAAATGCAGTTTATAAGGCTATTCACATCAATTTATACTGTAATGAATACTTCATGCATTTCAAAATAAAAATATCAACAAATTGGCAAACTCTAAAATGATAAAAATACGTTAAGTTAGTGAAACATTAAAATAATAAAATATGTACAACATATCATATCGTATTTTTGACCTTTGAAAGCACGAGAAAGTTTTGAAAAATACAATATTTAATAAAAGAATATCAGTTAGCAAAGCGACGGAATTATGCCCTTTACAATGTTAAGACTGTACGAAAATTATTAGAAACTAAATTGGAAAGAAAAAAAATTACTCGTTAATAAATTAAATAAAAAATGTAGCGATTGTTTTATTTCTTATATATAGTGCCGCTTTCACAATCATAAATCACAATTTATTATATGTTATCTAATAACTAATAAGTGAATATATTTAAGATAATACTCAAAAGTTATGGAACACGTAGAACATGAGGAATAGGCAATACACAACCGTAATATTAAGAACTGGTACAGCAAATATTTATATATTTTTAAGTCCTGAATAAAAAATAAAATTCAAATAATAATTCTGCAAAATACTAGTTTATCAGAATAGTGATTTCAGGTTCTAAAAGCTACAATAATTCGTAAATTTCATTATTAAATTTATTCATTTAAAATTATCCAATACTATTTTTTGTTTCAATCAAACAGCAGCGTGGCGTGAAGTATATTCAATAAAAGTTACGTATTAAAAATAAATTGAATTATCATTTTTCCACTGATGTATTATTTATTTAAATTTATAAACTTTAGTTTTTTCATAATAATTACATCCGTTTATATTGGTTTTTATAATATTTATGGAGGATTTCAGTAAGTAAAATAATTACCAAATTATATTATAACATAATAAATACACTTAAGAATTAGTTTTTATTCTAAACATATGCAAATTTACACATTTAAAAATACTAATATTGAATCTGTGACAGTATCACGTAAAACAGAAAGCTGACTTTGCTTCAAAATATAAAATATAGTTGAATAAAAAAGACAAAGTTTCGGATATTTCTTTCGGTCAAAAGTATATTCATTCAAATAACATCATGTTCGGTTAAAGGGAAAGTTCTGTTTTTATTTTTATTCAAGGTTTGAAGTGATAATAATCAAATAGTTTGACGAAATTGATCTATTCGGTTGAAAAAAAAAGTAATTTAAAAAGAAAGTGATCGTGCCATAGGACAAAAAAATAACTCGAGCCAGAATCGTATCAGCATTTTTGAAAAGTAGATGAATTATATTTTAGAACATTTTAATATTTCCTAAGAAATTCCTAAGAAAAATTCCTAAAAAATTTCCTAAGCCTGTTCCTAAGAAATCACACGCCTTAAAAAGTGAAGACAGGACCGCCAACAAATGTAATGGTCAAAGACGGAAATTATTAAAAACTTTTATTATTTGTATTACAGTCCTTGTCAAATATGTAAGCATAAACCTATAATGTAAGACCTATCTATACTGATATAATTATTTCTTGCACAAAATAAATTCTAGCGTTTTCAATATTAAAATATCAAAAGTGAATATTTAGTTTTATCATGTGAAAAATATATAAACGTTATCAATTTAACCAACTAACAAAAAGGAAATTAATTTAAATATCCATTCTATATAATATGTTATAGGATTACATTACCAATTTTCTTATTTCTTTAATGAAATATATTACATAGTTTTTAATATTATAATATCCAAAAGTGAATATTTAGTTTTATCATATAAAAAAGATACCAAACTTTATCATTTTAACTAACGAATAATAAATTAAATGAATTATACATTTTATAATATAGGATTACATTTTCTAAACAAGATTTTTGTGTTTTAAGATGTTATGATATAAAAATACCGATTGAGTGTGAGTAATGAATGTGATTTTAAGAGATTGTATAAACTACATTATTTACATTTGTTAACATTAAAAACCTATAAAATTTTAACTTATAAGCCATTAATTAAGTAATTCTTTTAAATACCTCTTTATACAGCAGTAGAATTGTAAACGTCAATTACTATTTTACTTAAACTCAGACATGAGAACGGTGTAGTAGTGGTTTTGGCGGAAGAGTGAAATCATGGACACGCGCGAAGCGAGTAACATTTCCCTACATATTTTTATGTGTTTTTACTTTGAGTATAGGTTATATATTGCAGGTAAAATTTGCCAGTTAATGATGATGAAGTTGATCAGAACGAAAATAATATATCAATTTTATTGGCAGTTTTTTCAAAATCTGTTCCAATTTATTTTAGAAATATCTAAAATTGTGTACATTATACAATTCGCAAAAAAGGAGAAATTCCCCACCCCTTATTTTTTATTACAGATTCTTGCGATTCAAAAAAATCTTATTTTTGGCGGAAATCCGCTAAATGGCGGAAGATTTTCATGTCTGTAAACTATGTCCGATGAATTTTGCACACACTATTTGATAATACAATAAAAGCCGCCAAGAAGAGACGACTACCGACCGGCAACTAGTTGACTGACTAAGTTAATGAACTCGAGTTGCCAGTCACTAGTCTCCCAAACTACAAACACGAAGCAATTAGTGACTGACAACAAGCTAAATGAGTATTATTAAATTACTGCTGTGTTATGAAAATAATAATATACAGCATTGAAAATTGCATTGGACACTCTGAGCATCCACTCATCGTCTACTCCGTCATCGGCACTCCGTAGCCAGGGCAACAACACACACAGTCACCCACCCTGAGATCGAGGTGGATAGCCAGCGCCCGCTTGGCCGAGTCGTAGGTGGCGAGATCGGCCAGGTTGACCAGGGCAGCCCGCTGCACACTGGGGATGCAGCCGCGCCAGAGACCCGGGATCCCCGACTCAGCGTGGACGGTGCGGAAGGCGTGCCGCATGTTGAGTACTCTGCGACGGCGGTGGAGTGAAAGGGGAGGGATTTGAGGGTGGTGGTAAAGGACAGACGGAAGGGTTGGGGTCATTTAAAAAGTAGGTTCTGATCAGATTCATTAGAAATGTTAACACATTGACCACGCACATGGAAGTTTGGCAATATTCAAAAAAATATTTTTTAATTGATCACCTGGTGAACGTTAAAACGCCACTATTTGTCCAATATAATCAATTTTATAGTTCTTACAAATTCTTTTATCCTGTTTAAATGTGGATTGAGTTTTTAACGATAAACAACTGAAAATATTATATTATTCGAACTACAGATTGGAACTTGCTACACTCCCATCTATCACTAGAGCTTTAATCTAATAATATAATTTTTCTCAAATTATCAGTTAATTACAATGTAGGAAAACAAACATATTTAATCATAGGGATGAAATGAAAAATAAGTTTGTGGAAATTACGCATTCTGTAAACTAACTCAGTGGTTAATTAACTCATAATGTGGTTAATCGATTAAGCGCTTTACAAGATGTCAGTATGTTCGGAATAAGGCTAAAATGTTTAATGCGAAATATATATAATTCACTGATGTGATTTAATTATGAAATTTAATATTCACTTATCAGTATTATAAGGAATATTATTTATACAACAAGTTTTAATTTTACTAAACAACTAAATCTGATTATATCAATTGTATTTACAAAACTAAATAATAATAACATTTTTATAAGTATAATTATATAATAAATATAACCATAGTAGTTGATTTATATTAAATTGCTAAATATTATCGCCGATTTCCGGTAATTAATTTTCAATATAAATGTTCTCTTTTTATATATATGTTTGATTACAACTTGGATTGGAAAACTGGATTTCTCATCAGTGCAGGGTAACATTGATAACAAGAAAGACTATTTGCAAATAATCATATTTAATATGTGAAATATATATTTTTTTCATTACAAAATATCTCGAATACACATACAGTACATATTATAATATGTACACTGAGTTATACGACAGGTATTGTAAAAAATACATCCATCCATCAAAACGGTGAGATGATATTATATTACCCATTATTAATAAATGATACATATTTTTTTAAATTTTACTTTGATTTTTTATGTAAAAAATCGGACAGAAAGAATGTTAAGCTGAAACGTATTTATTTCAAATAGCGGTAACAATTTCAAAATACCATACGATGTGTTATATTAATTGATCAGCAGCATTTATCGTTATTTATTCCATTTGTTGAAAAAAATTGGATTGTTATCCTATATATTGATATCAGCCAACACCCAAACCACATCTAAAAGTTCAGCTATAAACACTTTTTGTGAATTAGTACTATAGTAGCGACATATTTTGATCTGCCGAGACATGAGTATATTCTAAAGAGAACAAACACTTCAAAATGTATGATTAGGGAACATATCAATTAAAAATATATATAATCGTCGTAGACATCATCCATATATTAGAATCCATAATAATATAATCAATTAGATAGATTAGTTAGTTAGATAGATAGATTATACATCAAATAGATATTATATTATCATATCGATCCAATAATGTCTTTTAAAACGTTGCTGTAAAAATATAACCAGCAAAAAAATTATTCAAATAATGATATCAAAATCGAGTTTTAAAGTTCTTTTAGGAAAACAAAGAATTCTTAAATGACAAACGTAATAGTATTACTAAACATGCACCCATTTACACACAAGCTATTATATGAATAATATATCTAAAATGGAACATGTTCTAGATAATAAAGCGATTGATATCAATTATATTATTTACATAAGTAATGATGGTAGACTATTATAAACGGTTGACGATTAAAAATAGTGTTCGAGTATAATTTGTTCTTAATATTATCCATTTTAATTTAAAATCCACTAGTTTTATTTAAATTCATAACAACTTCGACATTAAATATCAATGTATTCAATGTTTCCAACGAAATAAAATTATAAAGTATTGAATACATCAACACTAAAAGTTTAATTTATTTTACTATTTGTTTATATCGCGTTAATACTTTGAACAGCGGTAATTATGACTTACGGCTACTACAGTTTCATTAATTAAAATTGGTTATTTACCAACAGTGAAAGAGCAAACTGAAACTTGAACTGTTTAGTAAGATAACACTATTTGCAGTCAATATTGGTCCAGTTTTATGGCCAGATTTCCGACAGAAGACCTTTTCTGATAGAAAACCTAAGAACTCGAATATCTAGGTTAAAATTTACTGAAATTGACAAATAATTAGAAATGATATGGCTCAATTTATAACAATTCTCTAGTCACTGCTTAGATCAATTGACATTTTCTGCTTATAAAATTGCTGAATATAAAAACACTTCTTTTCTTAAATTTTCAACAAATAATTTTTTTTAAATTCATTAATAATGATTTATTTTTAAAAATTGGTTCGATCTCTAAAGGTAGAATATAGTATTGACAAACAAAAGAAAAATATTCGACTAAAAATAATAAATATTATTTCTTCTAAAATTATAAATATTATTCGTTTGATAACATTTTGCATAATTTAGAACATCGAAAGAAACTAAAACTTCGCTGATTATTATTTGAATTAAAACTATCACTCACTTTAAAATAAAAAATATCAATAAAAATAAAGGTAAGCTATTTTTACATTTTGAAATAATCTTATCTCTTAAATCAATTATGTTTATCGCCAAAATGTTGGACGATTACTGCTTCTTACTTCAACATACAAAGGATCATATATATATATATATTAAGAGAGTAACAATGATAAGATTCCAATTTACTACATTCACAACTACCACTAGAGACTTGGTCATTTTTCGAAAATTACGTAAATTATATCAGTTATTTACTGATGAAAAAACATTAAAACCATAGAGATGTGATGAAAAATAAGTTTGTGGGAATTATCAATTGTGTAAACTAACTCAGTGGTTAATTAGCTCATAATAGGGTTAATAGATTTTGCCCTTTGAATGAATTTTTTTAGGTTCGGAATTAAGCTAAAATGTTTCATGCAAAATGAGATGAATGGGTCCGAAATGTCCGATTTATTTTGCATTATCTGTTTTTTTAAGTTTTTATTTACACAATAAATTGTAACTTAAAAACAATTAAATCTGATTAAAATAAGTTATATCTAAAAAATACACAAAAAAGTAAACTAAATATAAATAATGATTTATACACTAATCAATTTTAAAAGCAGGGGAAATATTAGCGCATATTACAAAGTATGAATAAATAATTATATATAAATTAATTGCTGTCTTTTTTTCCATAATATGACATTTTGATTTTTAGTGTTTCCCATAATAGAAAGAACAAAATTATTTAATTAATGCACACCCACTTTTTATTAAATACAGCAATATTTCTCTTGATCTTCTTATTGAGAAATAGTAAATGATCACATTATATTCCATACCTCAACACTACCACAAAACATGTACATAGAGTATTGTCTTAATATATGCTTTAAGTTTATTGTTAATTTTCGTAATTCAAAATCATGTTAGTATATGAAATTATATCATCATTCATTCAAATATATTCAAATGTATCTAGTATTAGTTCACTTGCTTTGTAAAATGATACACCAGTTGTAGGCCTACAATAATAAAAAAATTCCCTGGAAGTACCATACGGCCAAATCGTCGTAAAATTTCCGTGTTTATACATTTAATTAGACTTTTATAGTGATATTATTCGATAAAAACTGATGTAGTGTTTAAAAAATAGTAAAATGTAAAAATCTAACACTTTAGTTTTTATATAGTTTACTAATTATATAATCTTATAGAGTAAATATATAGGCTAATCATAATAACTTTCAAAATATCTTGAATAAAATCTTAAGACAAAATAATTTATTTTTGATATAATAATGGCAGTAAAGATGACACTATTATATTAAATAGAATCTATAAAAAAACAAAGTTCAGAAGGTTTGCTGTGATTTGCAACTAATACTGTATACAATAATCAAATAGCGTAAGGCCTGATTGAATTGTTATTTATCCAGTTTTAACAGGTTTAGTGTAATTACATGTTGACATTTAGAAAAAATAGAAAGAAAAAAGATAATAAGAATAAAAAGAATAAAAGAATATGAATAAAATAATAAGAATGAAAAGAAAAATAGAAAGATTAAAATAAACCTACTAAAAATAAATATATAAACAGCCCAATAAAACAAAATTCGACAAATGAACAATAAAACATGACTTTCTCCCTATCGTAAACATAAAGCTAATTTAAGTTCTGGAATGATATAGACACTATAGTTATTGTATATGTCATAATTTAGCATTAGGCCATTTTGAAAGATATTGTTCATTTGAGACTCGTAATTTAATTCACTATTTCTTCCATTTTATATTGATCACTTTGATGTTTCCCATCGGATATTAGATAAAGTTCACTTTGTTTGAGGAGCGTGACATGGTCTTGGTAAAACACACCTCACAAAGAAAACCAACTAAGTAATTTCTTCGCAGCATTTATGTAAAACTAACAAAAAGCTGAGATTTTACTCTATATCACTAAGGGAAAACTGGGAAAAGATGAATATTTTCATCTTGGCCATATTGCAAAGATAAAATTATGTATACATTACACCTCAGCTCGGGAAAAAAAACCTTTCTCACACGTAAGACATAATGAACCTGAGAAATTGTCTATCCTCAAGTCTAAATTAACTATATACATGCTTTTGAATATGTTGTCTGCTATCCTATATAAATCTTAAATTTAAATCTACAAGATTGATAGAAAAGAAAGAAATGATGTGAAATCTAACAAAAATATATAAAAGGTAACTACTTTAAATTGTCATAATCGTTATTTCAATCCTATACATATAAAACATAATATACGACATACTTATAAATAACGATACTATTCATTATAAAAATTACTATAATTAAGCCTATTTCTTTTTCTGGTTTTTAAACGATAAATTTTCTTTTTTAACTACACACATAGATAGACTTAACTTTAGATCATTGTCGATCATTTGAGTTTGTTATTACTTCTAAATATATTTTTTAAAGTTTTATAAATTGCCACATGCTATTATTATATATTAGATAGCCAATCCATCAATCTAGTCTTCTACTGGTTTTGGTATATTGTAGTAGGGAAGCTAACGGGGACATTCAATTAGCTGAGTAGAAGACTCTCCTTGCCAGTCGCTTTCAAGGTTCACTGCCTTAAATCTTTAAAGTCTAGCCAATGTTTACTGAAGTCACCACCTTCCTTATTTCATTGATCTGACAGAAGAGGTCGTTTATTTGAATTTTAATTAGTGAACATGAGTGTCATGAGTCCGCAGAATAATACAGTGGTAAACTGCGCATTGAAACGAAATCTAAATCACACGAGTGGTTTGAATAATCACCTCCAAAGGACTTTTCTTCTGTGTTATTTTTAACAATCAACACCTCACGCATCCGTTCTTGTCAAACTTTGTGCCGAACCAATCTGTTCAAAGGATAACGCCGGATACAGTCACTCGCCCAGAAGCGGCACAGTTTTCGTTTCGAAATTTCACATGATTCTATTCAACTGATTGATAGCGATATAGATGACAATAAAACCGCATCAGTTATATATATTTTAAACAACTTCTTCTGGATGATTTTAACATATATTTACTGTATTCTAGTCAGTTAAAAAAGCTGAATACCAGCTTGACATTTTATAATTCACTCTACAATTTAAGAATAGTAATGAATAAAATAAATATAACATCATTTCAAACATTGATCACTGAACAGAAGCGTAATGAGAAAAATGATTTCACACTGTATAACATGACCAACTCTAATCACATTAGCATCAATAAAATGAAGTCTCTCAAAATTATATTCGATTATCATGGATTTATGAACAGCCATCAAGCAGGGTATAAACAGTATATAAACAAGGAAATATATCTGGTTAATATGAGAGACCAAACAGAGCATACACAGATATTCTCGGATGGATGGATAACGTATAATGGTCGTTTATTTTATCACTAAAGAAAGTGCACGCATCGCTTCATAGACATTTAATTAAACTTGTTAAAAATGTCAGACATAACATGACATAAAAGCATATATAAAAAAATTTGAAATATAAAACACTGTTTGGGAAATTCAGAGGTTTTACTGAGTTCTAGAATTTGAATATATTTTAGAGTTTACATTCAAATTATCTAAATTTTAGAGTTTACAATGATTATAATTTTAGAGTTTACAATGATTATAATTTTAGAGTTTACAAATGAGTATAACTTTAAAGTTTACAAATTATTATAATTTTAGAGTTAACATATTATTAAAATGTTAGAATTTAATATTAAAAATTGTGATTTAAAGTAATTACTCAAAAAATAGTTTCAAAATAATTATATCTTAAGTGATAGTGATAACACGGATAGTTTCAGAAAGATTAGGCATAGAAAATTATTATACTAATGTTGAAAAAATAGACATGCTTTCTAAAAACACTTAAGCTTGCTGTGGGTAACATTGATCGGCATGATACTCCTGTACATCAATAAGTCGCAAGTCTTAGCGTGGTTCCTTGTTAGGTTACTATCTTTTTGACCCTATTTGAATGTGTTCCGCACCGTATTTGTTCTTTGGTCTTATCTATTTCTCTATACCAACCTATAGTGGTTCATATCGGATACCTATATTTTGGTACCCATGCGGAATTTATCCAATTAAATGAATATGGCACTTAGTTAGGATACCAAACATTAGAATACTATTTTTATTCGCTACTTCTTTTTGAAATCTTTTCGATTGTGGTGTGGTTACCGTATGTGACACATAGGGTTTTTCGTAAGCATATTTGATGGAATAAACATAACAATCCTAGTATGTAATGTTTCCAAATATATAAATTAGTTAAATAAAGCATAGGCGTTATCAATATGTTTAAATTGACAATTAGCAGACATACCTATAAACATGTAAAGATAAAACAAATACTTCCGCAACTATTTAATCATACTAAATGACGTGTATAAATAGAATACTCATGCAAAGAACGCTCATGTAAATAATCTACCGTGTTATACAAGATAAAACTATAACTCGTTACCAATAGAAATTGATTTGTTAAAGATTTTTACTTCTTTAATTATTATTTTCATTGTCAAACGCCCGCCAGCATATATTCAATTGATTGTTACTGCTTTTTGAAAAGTGTAGATAATAATATGTTATAAGCCTACATTTATTACAACGGCTAGTAGGCATACATTTGATATAATATAGACTAAATTATAAATAATATCTACTGCTTTGTTTCTGTGAATCGATACAGTGACGAAATACATTATTAAATCAGAATTCCTAAAAATCAGCAAATCCTGGCAATTTGAGACAAAATGTGTATCCATTATAAGTTTAAAATTGAACTGAGCAGGTAATACTAAACCCTTTTAATATAAAAATATATAAATTTGATGTTAGCGCTTTAAATTTCCCTATTAATTAAACCATATCTACGTTTAGCCCCGTATATATGTGTGTATTTTTTTTAATTAATAATTTTAAAAGATATACGCAAATAACAAAAAGTAAATAGTGTAATGAAATTAGCTGGTATAGAGCTGAATAACATAACCAGTCAGATATTGATACGTTTCCTTATACAATACGCTAAATAACAATTATATTTTTGTAGTGTCTTATTTAATTTAAAAATCGAGGAGCATCACTAGCGAATTCAACTATACATTTCTACAATATATTACAAGACAGTTAACTCTTTATAAAGTTATCAATAAGTTTGTATGAATGTATGCACATACACAGATATGTTAACATATCATAACATACTATGTGTACAATATAAAGAAAATTCTGTGTCCCATAGTTTATTTTAAAACTGAGAAAAATTCTTATTAGAATCGAACACTACTTCGAGAACCATATCTGTAAAATATAGATAGTCCTAGTCAAGTTATTTGTATCATAAAATTTACCTCAAATCAGCAGTTATCAAATTTTATCGTCTTTCTTTTATTGGCTGGCACTGTCAAAGGACATAAAAAGAAGATCCAATTTCCGATATCACGGTTAATTAGCGCGGCAATTAACAGAACTGCTACAACGAGGTAAAACCTCGCTTTTTATTGTTGAAATAATAATAATGTATAAAATGAATTATACAAAATTAACATATTAAATGATATATTATGTAAGGTAAAAAAATAAAGTCAGTATTATTAACCCAGAATTAACGAGAAAACAAAAAGATCGTTTTCAATTAAATGTTAGCATTGCATAAAATCAATAACTGTGTTTAAATATATCCTTCAACATGCTAATACAACTGTAATATATTACAGTTATATTACATTATATACACCAGTATAAACATAGGAAAGGTATGCTATGGTATCAATGCGGCCAAGTTTGTATTATAGTTAAAATTGTATATTTAAAATTTAAGTGAACGATAATAATTTGTTTATAACAATGCTACCATTTTAGTACTAACATATATTTCTACAAAATGAAAAATATATTAACATAGGAAAGTAGATCAAAACTTTATAAAAATAATTAAAACGTATCAAAGGATGTAACTATTTCCAATTGGCTTTCTGATATCGATATTAACATTTATTATATATAGCTATTAATATACACATAATAAAGTTTTACGCAGTTTTAATTATTCACAAAATAACGACACAAATTATTAAATAAATATTGAGGTCAAACGCTATCATTGACACAAACATTAAGGAAAACATCACGAACAGAACATTTAATACCTACTTTTAACAATCATAAAATATATATTATTTATAGTTCACTTCTACATTCTTAGTGAAAAAGAAAGGTTAACTATGTACAACAAATCAATGAATCTTTCAATAAAAAAATAAAAAACGGTCGTTCATGGGCAATAAAGGGTGGAAATAAATAGGTCAATGTTTACTAAGGTCAATAAATAGGTCAATGTTTACTAAGGTCAATAAATAGGTCAATGTTACTAAGGTCAATAAATAGATCAATGTTACTAAGGTCAATAAATAGATCAATGTTACTAAGGTCAATAAATAGATCAATGTTTACTAAGGTCAATGTATAGGTCAATGTTACTAAGGTCAATAAATAGATCACTGTTTACTAAGGTCAATGTATAGGTCAATGTTTACTAAGGTCAATGTATAGATCAATGTTACTAAGGTCAATAAATAGATCAATGTTTACTAAGGTCAACAAAAAACAGGTCTCGTTGCAGATTTTATAACAAAAGACGTTTTGCTTACTTTGTTTATATGGTTGGATATTTAAATGAACTAGAAATTGTTTTTTTAACGGCATATAAATAAAGTTACAAACTAGTTTTATAAAAACACAAACAATTATGGTTACAACATCCTCCTCAGCAATTATTCGCATTAATTTCAGGAAACAAAATCGACTAGTTTAAAACCGCAGCAGATAATTCCTGGTGCTTTTTTCTATAAAATTAGTTTTGAAAAATAAATGTTGAAAATAAATGTTATGGTTCATGCACTTTATCGCATTCGTATTTAAAAAAATTAAAACACACTAAAATTTGTTGAAGAGACACTGAAAGTTAACAACATAATGTATCGTTACATCACATCATTATTAATTGTTACACTGAACCCCAAAACTGACATAAAAGTTAATAATTATTTTGCAAAATTCAAGTTACATAAGCCTCTATTTTAAATTAACCAAAATAAATATGATATAGCGCGATGAGAAAATCAACCAAAGGAAGTAGAATTATTGATATTTAACTAGTTACGCATCTCCAAATTGTATTTATAAAAAAACATATCATATGCAAGTGCGATGCTATTTAAAACCAGTTAAAAGATTTAATAATAAAAAAATTACCCTCGCTGATTTGCAACATTTAAAAATTATAATATGCGTAATTCTATACTGGTAACATTTTGAAAAATTTTATATCATAATATGCTAGGGAATATAGATTAGATTGTGTCAATTATAATTACCTAAAATTATAATGTGCAGAAATGTAATATAACCAAAGTCAAATACTTTTTTAAGACTTTTCCAGGACTTCAGTCTAAATTTCTACAAAAAAAAGTTAGTTTCACAAATAACTTGTGTTTATCGTACAACAATCTAATTAAAAAATAATAATAAAAAAAGGAACTATAAATAAATATTTTAGAATACTTTTTTAGACAACTTCAACGAACATTGTAATTATAATTCAAATCCAATTAGGTGTCAAGTTTAATTATGATGATCATTATTATCGCATATGAAAAATAAAGAAAATTATTAGACAGTAGAACAAATCTTTTTAAAAATGTATAATAGTTACAAATTAAAAACCATTGTTAGAGTGCTAGCAACCATTTAATAAACAGTAAGTATATAAAAACTAAATATTTACTAGAAAAATAATATTACTATAAACTATTATATTTATGAGAATAATACAATATTTGTGCAAAATTACATATTAAAATAGAACATTTTTAAACATTATTCAAATTGAACGTTTTGTATAACCAAATAGTATCATAAAAGAACATTATAAACGTAAAAAATAAACAAAATGTGCTTAACATGTAAGAAACCATCGAAACCATCGATGTAAGACCATCGAAATTTACGTATATGACTAATCGAAATTAATTAAGACAATATAAAATGAAACAGACAATGTAAGAGACCATCTAAAATATATATTTTTTAAATATTTATGAAAATAATATACATTATTTATAAGAATAATAAATTATTTATGAGAATAATAAATTATTTGTACAAAACGACATATTAAAATATAACATTTTAAATATTATTCAAATTGTACGTTTTGTATAACGCTGAGGGTCCTAAGTCCCGCACCTTATTTAGTTTCTACTGTATCTCTTTGGGTCATCTTCTACTTTCGGTCCGTT
>JAUZND010069303.1:0-17225 GCA_034780555.1 Coelogynopora nodosa | reverse complement strand
GGCGCTACCACCACCCCTCCACCCGCCTGTTGCCAAGGGAGCCCGGACGACAGCCCTACCACCGCCAGTTCGGCAAGGACGAGTTCCGCGACACGGTGGTTGCTAGGGAGAGTGGTGGCGAGGCTGGTGGGGTGGCGGCCCTAGTGCAGCCGGAGTTTGCACTCCCCTGGAATGCGCCCTGTCCCGTGCCGGTGTTCACTGGTTGAGGGGGAGTCTTGTGGTAGTAGGGTTGAGGTGGATTTCGCGCCGATGTTACCCCCCCCCTCCACACACATCACTCCTATCGAATATGTTAGTGGGGGGTGTTAAATTGTTAATAGTTTTTATTAAACTAAAAATAAATACATTTATAAATATATATATATATCCAAGTTCAAGTAAAAAAAGGTAAATTGCCATGTTTCATATTCTACTTAACATAATGTCATTTTTATTGATTTAAATTTTCAAAGATCAGAACGAAGTCTGGAGTAGACTCCATTTTCGGCAGGCTAACTTATTAATACGATTTATTATCCAAAACGTGGGAGAGACTCACTTTCACATAAATCCAGTAAACACTCTAACATTGATGTAATAGTAACGTTGGTTGACGATAAGGTTACACAAACATACTTTGTACAATATTGGCGATTATTCTAAATGACCTCAATTAAACAGCCTTGTGACTATTAATAGATATGAAACTATTTAGATTATATATCCAGCTAGATCTTCGTCTTCTGTTATACCAACATATTTTGTCACAAATGTTTCACTCTTTTATTAGCATTCTACAGAGATAATTCGTGCAAATCAATATTAATGGTTGATCACGAATCACTGCCTTCCTAAGCGGTGAACCTCGTTTGACCTTGATCTCAAACATCGACGTTACTCACTGAAGTTGTTCACTGTTTGTGATTTGTTTTTTACATAAATATGGATTTCTTTACTCTTTCTCCTAGATAAACAATCTAATTTTTATTCTTATTATAAACGATGAGTCATACACCAGTTTCACGAGGCAAGATCAATATTTTAACAGTTTTGCGCATCATAAATAGGCTTTTTACTGCGATTTTAATGGTGCAAAATACTTTATTGATATGATATTCTTTTCATTGTTACAAATAGCCTTGACGAAAGCCTGTTTTGCCTCGCAAAACTGAGTATGACTCATCTTTCTCACAGCTGCTGCGAGGCACATATTGAATATCTCGGTATACGTAAGATATACGACAAATCGATATATATGGTTTTTTTACCAGAAATAAGTCTAATTAGTCAAATGTGACAGTGAATAGAATTTCTCTGAAAAGATTCAACATAATACTGTTCGTTGCAATTACAAATTTTCCATCCAATAAGCGCTGTTTAATTACCTTCTTTTTAAACTGTGATCATTTTCTTATCGCTGTTTACAATAGTGCATTATAATCGATTTATGTTTTAGCTCTTTGTTAAAGTACCTTATAACAATATTAAAGTGTCGCATTATTGTTACCGTCTTCGACGCAATTGCCGTCAACGATTGACACTGCTAAGATTAAGGTTTCATTAAACGTATTATTTAGGATATTTGCACATTTTCTAGTGATAGCTGATATTTAAATGTTGTAAATTATTAATTTTGACCAAAGATATTCACCTACTTTATTTAAAAAAAACGAGTTTGCTCGTTTATTTTAGATATTGAAGGTGTTTATTAGACTTTGTTTCTGACGTAGAAAACATGGAAAATACCGAAGTCTAGTTTTCTTGAAGGGATAAAACATTTCATTCTTTATCTACACCCGTTTGTGTGTTCCAATGATGCAAAACTGTATTCCGGAACATCATCTTTAAAAATTGTTCTGTCCAGCTTATTTTCAAATCACATAGTGTAAATGTTGATTCCAAAATAACTCATTCTCCGTCCGAATCTGATGACAGTTTGTCAATTATACTCAACCCAGTTGTTCGGTACTTATTTTGATATCCTCACTTTATTTGGAACAATTCTTCATCTTGCCTCAGATGTTTCCACAACAAAGCTGCAAATCTTTGCCATATTTATAGTGTGTTATATTTCATATATTGATTATTATTTGTTCACCATTGTTTTTTTAATATATATAATATTTACTCCAGCTTGCAAATCTTCCCAGAACCATATTTTTTTTTAGATGTAGACGTGAGAATTTTTGTTTATTTATATTTCACTTTATACAGCTGACCTTCTTTTCCCGTTTAAACCATTGAATGATGTCCACATTCCTGAAAATATAATATTGTGTATTATTAATGACTTGTTATCTTTTATGTTTTGCTTCATTTAGGTATATGAAAGCGGTTATTATTCACTCTTGAGAACTTTGAATAGATTTCAATGAAAGTCTATATATAATAATATTATTTTTAGTATAGATATAATTTGTGTAATATGACATCGATTTTATTGAAAAAACAAATACAAATATGTACGTAGGTCACATATTATACAAAAGTATACATTTATTTGAAGTATTTATACTGAAATATATATTACCAGCATGAATTGTCCATAACATTTTAAATTATATAGATAAATAACACTATTTAAAATGTCTAGTAGTAGCAAGATAAAAACGTGTAGATTATGATCTCCAATTATTAAGTTTTCCGAAAGGACCGAGCACACTGCCCAGCTCATATTCTCATATAAGGTGAACTTATAGAGCTGAGAATCATCGATGAGATTTGAGCAGAGATCACTCATGTTTGTAATTACGAATGAGGTTTATAGAGTCCAAGATTTGCGATCTTTTATAGTCAACTTTCATACAACAAGAACATTGCAGATCTTTGTAGCAACAATGTGATTGAAATTGATCGAGATGATTTTTGTATGTATTGTGGGCGATATTCGAAAATATAGACTACCTTTTAAATACATTGTATGTTTTATTATAAAATGTTTCGAAAGTATACTATAACTACAATTAACTTTTAATATTAGAAAGCGGGCATCGGCATTTCATATTATAAATATTTATAATATTGTTATAATTTAATCATAGTGTTATATAATATATATATATTTCAAGCGTAGCTTAATAAAATGTTAACCAAAAATTATGATTATATTAAAATAAACCGTGAATCCTATTTATAATATTCCTTCGTTGTTTAACTAGTTTTAAAACTATAGTTAAACAACGAAGGAATATCATTTGTTTTCATTAGCAAGGAGAAACTGTTTCACTTGTTAAGGCTGATATTCATAAAAGCATCTCAATTTCTTATTTATATGATTTAAAAAATCAAACCTCTGTGAAAATTTTTAAAAATCAGTTTCATTTTATTTGGAGATTGTTGTTTGTTTTATTGATATTTTTCAGAATATCAACGTTTTCTGAAGCACACGTTATACTTATCAGATAGTTTTCCGGAAATATCACAAAGAACAAAAACAAATAGTTATAAACTACATCTTATTATTAATACTTAATACCATTAGCCAATCATCAGTCCCATTTATTTAATGTATATCATCGTCGAAATATATGGATTAACGTTATTTATTCCAAGGTATAATGGTCTCATCATAGTCAAATATATTTAAGTATTTTTTTCAAATAAATAGCCGACGATCTGAGTTTATTTGGTCGGACAACAAAGTGCCGAACAGAGTTATATGATTTCATGGACTATACATATATATATTATATAAGAATTTTAAGTAATTTGTCAAATTTAGGACATTTTTAAACAATATTTAATAAATTACAGATGAATAAAAAAATTATTTATTGGTCAATTTTGCATATATATTTACTTAAATCTATAAATATTCAAATAAATGGATTATCTTAATGTTCTTGTTTGTTAATTTCAAATATAGTTTATTTTACCGCAAAAGTCAATCTTAATAACTCTATAGAATATTAATTTGTATTTAATTTATTTCAAGTTAAATAATTCAAAGTAATTTGTTTAACATTACAAAATTAGTCTTCTGAAAGTTAATAATATTGAATACAAAATTTCATATATCAATTAATTTGTTCATAAACTTAACAATATTCAATTTTGATAGTTATTAAATATAGATAAGGTAAAAATACAGACAATGAGATGTCTAAAACAAATTGATAAAAGCGACAGAGCGTCACGCGGCGAAGAATTAATTTCAGTTGTCACCAAGCGTGATGTGTAGTATGAAGATGTTTCTATATCCGCTACAGTATATTTTTATTTCGTCACACGGCGTCGCAAAAAAAAAGTTGAATAATTTCAGATTCGTCGCATCGCTTTGCGCTCAGTGTAAATGGGATCATTTAAAAGTCCATTCAACTTTTTGCAGCACATCGCGCATCCGTGCAATGGCATTAAGGCTACGCACCATTAATATGCACCATTAATATGAACTTTAATTCAAATAATAATTATTATTAGGCTGCACAGCACAACACACAACAGGCCACACCATCTCAAGTAATCTGCTTGCAATTTATTCAGACGTTCCACGAGGTCCTTGCTCCTCTTTTTTAAATATGTTACACTAATAATCAGTCCAATTCTCCCTTAACTATAAACAATAAATTGATCATATTTAAACGAAACCAGACATCAGCATAGAACATAGAACATTAATAAAAACTCTTTTATACTTGACAAAAACCTTCTGTTCGCTCCTAGCCATAGTTCGCACACTTCTGTACCGTCTCCGAGCGCCACTTCGCGGGAGTCACCCTAACAAACTCTCTCAAATGTGAATCTCCCAGATCAGCAGCATAATTTAAGCCACCGCAAGGGAAATGTTCACTCTCTGTGTATTTTCAAACACCCCCGGCTTGCAATGTAGCGGATTTAATTTATCCTAATATGTTACGGCCCATATTCGCTCCATTCCTATTATATAATTTTTTTAACTAAATTTAAATTAAAACACTTAATTTAGATATAAACACTCAACCTCAATTTATAAAAACATTCTCCGCCGAAGTTACCCTCCTTTTTTAGTCAAAAATCATTTGCGATATAGTTGCATTTATTTTCCATCAGTACAAATAATCTATATAAAGTTTGCATTTAATTCCCATAGTTACCATCAGAATTCTAATCTATAGAGTTTATTTTTCAAACAATTAATTTAGATTTTATCTCATCAAAACCAGTCAACTTTTCTATTCCTTTACCACATACAAAATTACAAAAACTAAATTATCTAATTACAAATTAGTTATAATAACTAAGTGTTATATATTTTCCTATCTACATTTGTATATTTTATACAACCAATCATCTTATTCTAATTTTTTGTAAATGTATACTGTGATTTCCAATTTGGTAATTTTATCTCCAAATATATGTATTTATTGGTTATCAGTAATTTCTAAAAACATTCAATTAACCCGTATAATACAGAAAACATTGTGAAAATTTAATCGCGTAATAACTTAAGAGCCCTATACGAATAATAATAACCAAAAATAATATACAGCTTCGTATACAAAACGTACCGAAATGTAACACATTCGTTATGCTCCTCTCCATTCTTCTCACAGACAACCAATGCAACGCTGAAACACAAAATTCTATCCATTTCTTGACTACGAAATAATTCTTAGAAGGGATATAGTTGTATAATGTACATCATTGGACTAAAGCAAACGTTGCTCAGTTACATAGCTTTTTTAATGTTGTTTATGCCGTATGCAATGCATTCGTTCTTTTTCGTGCTATCCAATCCCAATAGATTAACATATTGATTTAGGTGTTTGCTCAAAAGAATTCTCTGGTTGGTTATGTATTTAAAAATATCAATTTGATATCAATGTTTTTAATACGACCAATAAATATATATATATTGATCACATTTACATCAATTACATTTTTTTTTAATTTTACACTTAAATGTCAAAAAATATATGAAGAACTCAATCATATATCATTACGAACATATGATCCTTTGGAAAGTGTTGAAAGTTTAATCAATAATAATAAAGTAAAACAATTATTTCGTAATAGAGTGTTTAACGCAAATTATATTTGTTTTAAAATGTTCGTAACAGTTTACCTGACTCTGTATAATATGTGCCGGTTCTTACAATGATCTAAACATTTTGTTAATACCTCTGTTTCTAATTTATGTTGTTTTTTGAATTCCTATGATAGGCCTACTGATACGCAGATATACTGATACAAGTATGTTTCGGATAATTCGTTCGCGTATTTTGTGAAATCACCAATTATTAGTCTTTCCACGAAATTTTGAATCTCTAATTATAACAAAGTGAAATATGGAATGGTGCAATTATATATATGCAAATTTAGTTTATCTGCTCAACATATAACACTTACCTAGTGAAAATATTTTTAATTTAAAAAACTTTTTTTTTAATTAAAAAATAATTACATGTAATTAACAATTAGAACAGTTTTAAACCCTATTCATTGTTTTGATACAATTACGGTTTTAAAATAATTAATAATAATATTTAAATATTTGTTTTGAGTTAAGAGGCTCAGGGTGATAAATAAATATGTGGATCACTAAAATATATAATCTTTAAAAGTGCGCATAATATATAATTATGCACGTGGTTTTTTGATAGAAAACAAATTCAATAAAAAAAACACTGCTATTGATTTTTTTTACAAATTGTGACGTCACTATAAAATATTTTCAAAATAATTGATAATCAATAAGAAATATATGTCAGGGTATTATATAGTGTTGTGTTAATATTCATGATATGTCAATTCAGTATTGTACAAAATATATTTTACACGATATTATCTTTTTAAAAGTTTATATAGTTTACTATTAGTAATCACAGAATTGTGTCAAAATAATAATATAGGTAACTTTAAATTGTGGCAAAACTGTAAGTATTCAATGTTCACTGTTCGTTTAAACATATTGACATAACAATATCAATGCTGCAATTTGTTTTAAATATTTTTATGGGTCTTATTTATTGTAGAAATCGATTAATATAAAAAAATTGTAAGTTAATTTGATTATTGTATTCAAATATATCGATTTGAACTACTTATCTTATATTAAACATATTTGACGATTTAAAATCTATACTATATTCTTTTAATATAAACTAGAATTAATTCTTGTTTTGATACAAATAAAAAACTTTTAAAATTTTTCTAAAATAAAAAAACTTTTTTTCAGTTATTTATTTATTTTGAAAAGTCTTAAATTTTGACAGAACAGGAAAACTTGAATCATCCCCCCCCCCCCCCAAGTTAAAATACCACCATACGTATAATTTATCTTCATACTTTTTTTGACAATGTTTCATTCTTTGAATTTACAATGCAACAATCTGTGCACGATTTTTGTTTAGTTATTATTTTTGTCATGTTGCGCGCGCCTATACATAAATAGCGTTGTTATGGACAAAAACAATGTTAAACAGACACCAACTTTAATTACTTAATAGTGATTCAACATATATACGTTTCAATTTCTGAAAATAATAAATAATTTTCAGATGTAAATTTGTAATGGTACATCTAATATGCTACACCTAATAAACACAAACATTATGGATAAATAAATGTTTAAATAAATACAATTACACCCAAATTCAACAAAACAACTTACATTGTTTTAAAACATATCAAATAAAAGATATAGTCAGATAAACATATATGTTAAATATATTGAAGATATAAATATATATTATTTAAGACATCATACGCATTGTCACAGATCAAGTTTTGATCTTAATTCACACATGCTTGTTTGTACCGTGATAGAGTTTAGTGTTACGTATACGTGTTGATATATAAACCTAAATGTTTGTATCAATTTACCTAAAAAATGGTTATAGTGAAGTATTGCTTACATAAAGTTTGCACATGACCTTATATATAGTTAAAGATATTGAAAGTGTAACAAGTTGCCACGGTGACAAGGATTTAGCATCGGCGGCATAGACAGTGCTTGGTCGTGGGTTCGTATACATAGTCTCTACACTGAGAGCAATGTCGTTGGCATGTCGCCTCATTTTCGACTGGAAAAGGGTAAAATAAATTTTAGAAGAATGGTTTTTACATATCTCGGAAAACTAAAATATAAACAATATACGTTAGACTTATATAAATAATGTTTGTTTGTATCTTGTAATTGCAGAGCAATATTTTCCAGTTAATAAAAAACAATCATCACTCAGAATTATCCGGAAAATATCGACCAAATATAATCTTACTTTAAAAATATTGATTTAGATATTTGAGTTATGATGCGAAATTTCTAGAAAATGTGTTGTCTATATAAACTTAATACAATTGAGTTCATTTAAAATGAAACAGATAAAATTGTCTCATAGTATCTAACAACAAGAGCATAATGTTTCTCATTGTTTTGTTCATTTTAAGATGACCGGATGTTCAGTGGCCGGTTCAATATGGGAGGAGGTGTGATGGATAGTATAGGCTTCAAAATTTGTGTAAATATAAATAGTTTATGTGAACACATGAAAAACAAGATGACGCTATTTTCGGCCATTTGATTCACTCTATCATTGCTCACTTGTTGGACAGTTGTTACACTGGCAATGGTTCCGGGGAACGTCGAATGTTGAATCGGAACATCGCCAGCGGGTAAGACAATGTTTCTGACACAACATCTTCTTCTTGTCTGAAATATCAAGGATGGTTGGTTGATACATACAGTTGTTAAACCACACAATCGAAAAGTGTATCAATTGGGTTTCAATTTACTTGCTAAAATCCTACTGGATTATTTATTCCACTTATATAACATGACGATGTATACATTTTCAATATGCAAGCAAAAAAAGCAACCAATGAAATCGCCCTGTTTAAACATAAACTGATTTTTTAAAAATTATTTTAAAAGATTCTGTTAAGATAAATTCTTACGATAATTGACTGATAAATAAAAGAAACAATTTCTTTGTTAAACCTTTACTAAAACTAAATATTTTAATTTTTCTACGTCTCTTAACGTCTCATATATTTTAATGCAAGGCATAAGATACAGTTTAAGGTTATATAGCTTAACGTTAAGTTTAAGATATGGTTTAAGATATCTGTCGCGTTGAAATTATATCCGACTTATACAATTTAATAAAATTCAGTATCTATGTATTTGGATTAACATATTAATCTAGATAAGGATAGAAATAATATTCATCAGTAAAATCTGGTAAATATCTATCTACATAAAATTCAGAACAGCTTTAAACAATAAATAATAATATATCGACGAATAAAGAACATTAATAATAAAGCAATAATTATTTGAAATTTTCATAAAAAAACCTAAGCTTATATTACAACTCTATAATAACACGTTTCAGTTAAAAGCATTTAGTTTCGTCAGTCTTTATAAATATTAAAAGAAAATATTTATTTATTTATTAATTTATTAATATAATTACCAGTATATTAGACAATTCCTATAATTACTGATAAAAATTGTGAGTATTTTTTCATTATATGAAATTATTTGCAATTACCCACAACATTTATTTAGTTCATTTAATTTAATTAATTTTTTTATTCATGTTACTAGATATTTATCTGTTAAGCATTTATAGATTTATTGTAAAGCTTTTAAGGTCAAGTATAATGGCACCTACTTACAAACACTCACAGAAGAGAAGAGAAGAGAAAGACACTCGGACGGGAACATTAGAGAGAAGAATTAAAATGAACGGTCAAGGTTTCCGCCAAAGGTTAAATTAACTGACAGGTAAAGATTATGAAATTGTGATATTGTATTTTTAATGAAAATTTTAGGAGATCAAAATAATATGATATTGAAAAGAAATGTTCTCTATGGGGCGTTCACATTAATTTGTGTTCATATTATATCGAGTTAGACTATTTAGATCCGACATATTATATATATATATATACCATAATTATAATATTTATTAATGACGAGTATATTCGAATTAGCTATTAGTAAAACAATAAGGGACGTAGCAAATGTTAGCTATTCCAACCTGTTTTTCATAAACAACAATCTACAGTTCAGAATTTAATATATTACAATTCACAGACGGACGCTACATATTTCTGTTCTATAAACAACAAATTCACAATTGTAGGAAACACCTCAACCATTTTCTTCGGTGTCCAAAAATAGAGCGGTGATCTTTAACAATTGGTGAGTGAACTAAATAATGACGGCCAATTAATGCGCCCACACTTTCATTATAGTGTTAGACAGAGTTGGGAAGAACCACAGATAGAGAAGAACTTTTATAACCTTTGAGAACTCTGATGCAGCCGACATTATATGAATATAATAAAGCATGAAATAAGGCGTTGTCCACCCGCATAGCTTGGCATTGTACGCGGCATCCACTTGGCACCCTTCTATAGTTCAATGCTAGGCAATGGAACGTGCCTTCCTTTGTTCCCTCATGATTTTCGATGAAACATTAGCAATATAGCTCGACTAATGATATTAATATACTTAACTATTATAGTATACTATACTATTATATACAATATATACTCAATACTATAACATTTATGCATAATTAAATATGTATAATATTATAACACTCATTTCAATACTATAATATATAGGCTAATGTCTCACTTGCTAGATTTATTTTGGTGAACTGTATATAATAATTAAATTGATATATATTACATCATTATTTATTATAATATTATAGTGTTATATTATTACTCTGTTGTTATCATATTTCGTATTCCAAAAGTGAGGAAAAGTTTACATTTGTAATATATCCATTAAAAGTCAGTGATGCTTTACAGATTGGAATAAGAATATCTTAGAACTATGTATATATTATGATAGCGTCCAAATAGCTTCGCCATATTGGTTGACAACAATGGATAGATAGGTTTCGAAGTTTGCCACTTTTCCACTTTTATTATATTATAGGACGGGGCAATAACAATATTTCATCGCGCAAGTTCACTCAAGAATAATATAGTTGTGATAATTATATCTCAATAAAATGATACCTATATACTTCCACTTGAACACTTCTTTTTATAAGAATGGGTAACAACTCTAAATGACAATTGATTAGTGACCGTCCTAGCCTATGATTAATTTGGCACATTGACATTTTATATTGGCAGTGGGCCGAAAACCATAGTGCGGGCATACAATAGATTTCTATAATTTAACTATCTATAAGTATTCACTTAGTTCAGGGGCGACGGAAGCTATTTCTTTTTGCCGCGGCTATCTCTACAAAAAGGCGCAAAAAAGGGTGGATCCCTAAATAAGTTCGAATATATACCCACGTACTAAAATAAATACAATACTTTTAAATGATGACTTTTTAATTCAAAATTACTATTACAAAATTACTACACTAATAGCTATACAATTACTAATACAAGCATTTGTATGTTTGTACAAACTTATATATACAAATTCATGGTTCGAAATTTATATATATAAAAAACTGCTATCCTGTCAACGTGTTTATATATAATGGTATCTCACATCATCTCATGCCCTCCCAAACTCCCTTTCGTTTCCAAAATGGTAGGCCCGCTTAATTACTACAAGTTATAGGTTGTTTGCAAATATCCAGCGGTTATAGATCAATGGCTGTTTATACATAAAGAAATCAAGTAAAATTTGTTTATTTATTTACCGCCTTACTTTAAGGACACATCATAAATAAAAAATGACAGTAGCGAAATTGCAAAGTTCGTAAAATAGGAGTTAAATTGATAATAAGGTCGTAGTGTTTTGTGTTTTGAATTTTTTCTGATTGGAATTATCACATTATTTTAACGTTTTGTACTATATTTATTATACTACACACTTTTTACCTAAATATATATAATACCAATATTACAATTTCTCTTAAATGTGTCGATAAATAACAATATAGTAATATTTTAATGGCGGTATTTAAAATAATAATTCAATAGATAATTTTTATAAATATGTTATACAGATTAAAACCACAATAATTTAGTAAAGTTAAAATAATTTTTTAGTTTTCTAAATATTATTAATTAGTAATAAAAATAAATTATATTTAAATATTAAAATAAATATTAAAAAATACTTTCGTTTTCAAAATTATTTTTTAATTATGTTTTTGTTAAAAATGTATTTTTTTATAGAACTATTTAATTATTATTAAAAATATGTTTTTTACTAGTGAAAATTATAAGGTCAACTATCAAAATATTAAATTTAATTACACAAATATAAAAACAAAATCTAGTCTTATTAAATAATTTTTTGGTTACTTACAATATTTATTCTACAAATAACAAAGGGAATTCCCAGATTTGTTTCATTATAGATTATGTTTTATGAAACGCAACGTCTGTATTTAGTGTCTGTAATCGGGATACATTTATCTGTAATTGTAAATTGTGGATTTGTTGTTTATGAAACATTAAGGAGCGCCACTAAATGCTATTGACAATTAAACGTGCAATGAAAATGCCCCTTACTTTGACAGCGTTGACAGGTGCACGTCTCAGTGGGGTGATCGTAACTGAATCCGGCGCAGTTGATCGAGTTACATCTCTGCTGACACTTGATACGACTGTACTCTACAAGAAAGAGTATGATAGGTTCCTTTCGAGTTCATATATAGCCTATAGATAAGTTTAGAAAAGGTGCGTAGTAAAGCTTTTCATTAAAATGTTTTAGAATTCGTTTGAAACTACCATGAAATCCATGATCTTAGAAATAATTTCTTTTAATCTTAAATCTCTGTTAATCTGCTCCAAAATTAGTAATACAGATGTAAATATATATTTTTAGATTATTTAATTCCCCCTTAACTATTTAATTAAAAAATTCAAATACTTCATTTTGGACAAATTAAAGTACATTCTATAAACTGGTGAAAATTCTTCTTATTTGTCTTAGAAGAACCATTTCACACAAGAAAAAAAATTACATTGAGAAACACATTTCGACATGTGTATTTTTCGTGTAGTGTCATGGGAAAAGATTAATTAGATATTAAGTCGTTATTTCATGCTTACATTTACGTTTCATCAACGCATATAAAAAGTGATGAAATAATTATTTATGACAAACAACACCATTAATACGCATATAATAATTATATTATTTAAAAAAATTACAATTGTTTCGTTAAATAACTGAAAAAGTAGTACAAATTAGTATACTATAATAGATAACCAGCACTATTTTATACGTCATGTTTAGATTTTTTCATTAATTTATAAAAAAATCGCAGTAAGTAGTATGTTCCCAAATGTAATTTAAGATATTTATAAAATACAGTTTATTTATAAATAAAGAAAATATTTTTGTCCACTATAATTGTTAATAACTATTACACATTTAAATATTCACATTGGTGTATATTCATCTGAATAATTATTATTTATCCCGGACAATAAAGAAATGATATGCAAAATGTCATTTGTAACGGATATTTCTTCAAATATTTGCCCTACCTTTATTGAATTAGGTCGGCTATCTATGCAATGCAGTGAGTTGTTATTATATTTCTGGGGAACAATTGGGTCAAAAACGCTAGCTGAGGCTTGGAAGCTCGGATTACACGAGGCAGCAGGCCTCAATCCGCGCATTGTGTACTCACCTAGCGGGCAGGTCCGACATTGGCACAGTTTGGTCAGCGGGTTGTAGAGGAATGATGTGCAACCATTTGAACTGCATTCCTCCTTACAGACTCTCTGGCCTGTTGTAAGTCCTGGAAGAAACACATTGGAAACATTTGAAATATATTTGCGAAGTTTTACCGATAAAAAGTACATAAAATTAGTTGAAATTGATATTGTTTAGCTATATACATATATATTAGATGTCGCAAGAACTAGGCCTATTGTTATGTGTTATATTACGGTAAAATTTAATCAGATCATAAAAATTATACAAAATAATGAATTTAAACTTGGTTTTCTCAATAAACTCTTATTTTTTTTATAAAGTTTTGCATTTTTTAACGAGAAATACAATTTAGAATTTTACTGGTAAGATGCATTTTTCATATCCTTTTTCATTTCCAAACTGATCTAACTAACAAATCAAAAACATAACAACAAAAAATATATTGTTAACAAGAAATCGAAGAGCTTTCCTAGAAAACGAAGATTTTACCAATAAATAAGAAATCAATAATAGTGTTACCAAGAAATCAATAACAGTGTTACCAAGAAATCAATAATAGTATTACCAATAAATCAATAATAGTGTTACCAAGAAATCAGTAATAGTCTTACCAAGAAATAAATAATGGTGTTACCAAGAAATCAATAATAGTTTTACCAAGAAATATACATATAATAGTGTTACCAAGAAATCAATAATAGTGTTACCAAGAATTCAATAATAGTGTTACCAAGAAATCAATAATAGTGTTACTAAGAAATCAAAAATATTGTTACCAAGAGTCTTTCTTAATTACCTGAGCCTGAATTTGAACCAGCACTGCCGCCATTCGGCGTACTGCAAAGGGAGCACTGACAGTTGCCATTACCGGCGGCACTGTACTGGTACTGGCTGCAGCCCGTGATGAGACATTGCTCCTGGCAACTGGCACTGCTGCTACCTAATTTGTAAAGATAATGAATACCGTGAAGCTCTACATATTCAAGTGCCAAAATAGTTATTCGAAAAACGCCCTTTTGCAAAGCTCACTTATTCATTCAATCGACATTAACAAAAAAGTGAAATGTTTTTAATAAAATGAAATAAATTGTATTTGTAATGTGAATTATTAGTTACACAAATGTGACCCGGTGACAAATCGGTAACAATGTATAAAATAAATCTGGAAAGTTTATTCAACTCAAAAAACAATGTGAACAATATGTTATCGTCTGAGTATTTTGAAATATCAATTAAAATAAAATATTTCAATGGTAGAGATCGTAGACTTTCTCTTAGGACATCTAACATTATATGGGAAATAATCAATGTCTATGTACTTATATTAACAAGGTTTCGGTTAGTTGCGGGCCTGTAGTGCCACCCGAATTTTTTTAATCTATAATGATAAACATTTTTTTCTTACATCTAAATGTAATAAACTATTTTTAAAATTTAAAATACTGCTTGTTGTTAATTCTAAACGTCACATATACATACACGCACACAGACAGACAGACAGACAGACACACAGACAGACAGACAGACAGACACGCACACAGACAGGCAGACACGCACACAGACAGACACACAGACAGACAGACACACAGACAGACACGCACACAGACAGACAGACACACAGACAGACAGACAGACAGACAGACAGAAAGGCATAGGGCAATTGCACATACAGTTGCTGGGTATATTTTAAATTTCGCAATTTTCAACAGAAAAGAAACGTAAATCCATAATAATTTTAAAACTGTAGAATTATAGCATTAAGTTAAGTCAGCTAAATTAGTCACTATATACAATATATATATTGAGCTATTTAGTAATTCATTACATGATAATTTAATATTTAATAATCTTGGAGAGTTACGGTCAGATTATGGTTATAATGGTGAAGATACTTATATCAACTTTAAAATTTTATTGAAATATTTTGTTTATGTTCATAATACAAAAGCTTCATCCGTGAAATATTTATTAAATTACGTCAATACAAAAATGTATCAGTATAATTATAAATATATATTTCTGATTAATGTAATATACATATAATATATAAAAGAAATTAAAAAATAATGTAAAAATAAAATGTAAAAATAGTCTCGAAAATAGCGAAAAATTATTTAAATTTGGATGCAACTTTTCGATATTTTGAATAAATTTTGGTAATGTTTCTTGCTTCCGATAATAGAGCATGTTAATGTTGCGTTTAAATAAATAATAATTTAATATTAACGGGATATTTAAAAATGATTTATTTTATTCCTTTAAAATTATTCAAGTAATAATACTTAAATAATGATTAATATTAATAATATAAATAAAATATCAACAAATTTTTTTATTTTATATATATATAGTCAATATGCAGCATGTATCATAACGAGCGTTACTTTAAAATTAATTAATTAAAATATATTATATGTATTAATCGAATTTAGTGAAAGTATGTATTCTCGGAAAAGATAAATACGTAAAATGCTGTTTTTACAGTACGCTTTAGAAAACAACAGAAAAACACATTTAAAGTCTAACGTAGGGCCTACTGATATTTCATGTGTAATGTCATGTAATGATTTAATGTGACACAACGTAAATTCAATTTATGTTATTGATTGAAATTAAAACTATGATTATATAAGGAAGTCTAAATGCCTTATGTACACTATATGTCTAAACTTATGACCCTACGACATTTAACTAACGTTGCCATGGCTTCGCAAATATTTCATAGCAAATGTCTGTCGACAAGGAGATCAATAACTTACTTCCTACATTCCCCTGACCGGTTCCACAGCTGGAGCACTGACAGGTTCTGTCCACCATGTTTGCCTGACCAGCACGACATCCTCGTGTAATGCACTGTTGGGTGCACCATTGTTGGGTGGAAGTTCTGTCTGATCAAGAGTGCAATCAATATAGGAGGATAGAAATTACTAAGAGAAATAATTAGTGAAGTGCATCATTGCATATAGTGTGGATAATAGAGTACCTATGGGTAATGATTAGTGTGGATAATAGAAAGTATGTATGATGGTTAATATGAATAATAGAAAGTATGGACAATTGACAATATGGATAATGGTTATTATGGACAATTCAGAGTATGGATAATAGAGTATGGATAATGAAGTATGGATAATAGAGTATGGATAATGAAGTATGGATAATAGAGTATGGATAATAGAGCATGGATATTGGAGAGTACGGATAATATAGTATGGATAATAGAGTATGTATAATAGAGTATGGATAATAGAGTATGGATAATTAATATTATGGATAATAGAGTATATGGATAATAGAGTATTGATAATAGAATATGGATAATAGAGCATGGGTAATAGAGTATGGATCATAGAGTATGGATATTGGAGAGTACGGATAATAGAGTATGGATAATAAAGTATGGATAATAGAGAGTACGGATAATAGAGTATGGATCATAGAGTATGAATAATGGATTATAGATAATAAAGTATGGATAATAAAGTATGGATAATAGAGTATGGATCATAGAGTATGGATATTGGAGAGTACGGATAATAGAGTATGGATAATAGAGTGTGGATCAAAGAGTATGGATAATGGAGTATAGATAATAAAGTATGGATAATAAAGTATGGATAATAGAGTATGGATAATAGAGTATGGATAATAGAGTATG
>JAUZND010069292.1:1343-17226 GCA_034780555.1 Coelogynopora nodosa | reverse complement strand
TCGCTTATATAGCTACTTAGTTCACATGGAGCTAACACAATTTTTTTGCTGTCTTTAAATAAAATATATGATTTTGTGCGAAATATATGTGTAATTTTATTGGCAAGTTTATTAATTAAATTTTGGTGCAGTGCAGAAATACTATCCCAGCACAGTACATATTTATGACATATTTTTTGCACATTTTTTTCTATTAGCAGAGTTTCGTCTTGCAGTGTGATATTCCAGGTTGTGCCTTCTATATTGTTTAATTGGGTCACTATCTCTTGTAAATTGTCTTGCGAGATGCAATTTCTGTATTTGTATAGCAACAATATTTCCAAAGCATTTTGTGGTAATAAGTGCGCATATTGAGTGGTAATATTAGAAAAATGACGACAATTTTTAATTATCAGTCCAAACTCTTCGCCCTCTGCTGTTATATCATTGCCATATAATAACTGTGTTTTTTTTGTGCTTGAGTTAATAATATATTCTTCTAGCAATTTTTCATTTTGTAGATAAATATCCTTGCTTTTGGAGGTGATTCTATATAAAGGAGTTTGTGCTATGTATAGATATCCATTTTCAATGATTTGTGGCATGTGCCTAAAGAAAAAAGTAAGCAATAACGTGCGTATATGCAATCCATCCACGTCTGCATCTGTCATTATAATTATTTTATGATATCTAACTTTGTTGATATTAAAATCCTCTCCTATTCCGGCTCCTATTGCGGTAATTAATACCACTATTTCTTCTGAGGAAATAATTTTGCTAAATCTAGTTTTTTCTACATTTAAAATCTTACCTTTTAAGGGTAATATTGCTTGATTTTCTCTATTTCTGCCTTGCCTGGCTGATCCACCGGCTGAATCTCCTTCTACTATAAATAGCTCAGAAAGTTCTGGTGATTTTTCTCTACAGTCAGCTAACTTTCCGGGTAAAGAGCTAAATTCCAGCACATTTTTTCTTCTAGTTAACTCTCTCGCTTTTTTTGCCGCTTCACGCGCCAAAGAAGATTCCGTTATTTTTGCAATAAGTATGTTGGCATGCTTGGGATTTTCTTCTAGCCAAGTAGAAAACTTATTCAATACTATTTTTTCAATAATTGGCTTTATTTCTGAGCTTACTAATTTGTCTTTAGTTTGAGAAGAGAATTTAGGATCAGGAATTTTTACAGAAATTATACTAGTTATTCCTTCTCTTACATCGTCTCCTGTTATATCCATGGATTTAGACACGGATTTAGATTTTTTTATGGCAGCGTTCTGTGCAATATAGTTGGTTATAGAACGAGTTAGGCTTGCTTTAAAGGCTGTTAAATGAGATCCCCCAGCGCTTTGTCTGATATTATTAGTGAAGCAAATGGTATTTTCATAGTAAGAATCATTCCATTCCATTGCGATATCTACCATGCAATTATCTTCTTCTGCAGTGATGACAATGGGTTCTGGAGTAAGTGGAGATTTATTTTTATCTAAAAATCTGATATATTCCGCTATCCCTCCTGTAGATAGAAACTCTATTTCACGTGGTTCCCCATCGCGCGCATCTGTTAAAGATATTTTTACATTAGGGTTTAAAAAAGAAAGCTCTCTGAACCTTGTTTCTAGGGTATGAAAATTAAATTCTGTTATTTTAAATATTTCCTTACATGGAAGAAAGGACACTACAGTTCCACTTTTTTTGATATTTTCATTGCTTATATATAAACTAGTGACTGTTTTTCCATCTTCAAAACTCATTGAATATTCTTTTTTGTTTCTAAAAATAGTTAATTTTAACCAGCTAGACAGAGCATTAACCACCGAAACCCCCACTCCATGCAATCCTCCCGAAACCTTATAGGTGTTGTTGTCGAACTTGCCTCCGGCATGTAGTTGTGTCATTATCACTTCTGCTGCTGAAATTCCTTCTTCACTATGCATATCTACAGGAATCCCTCTGCCATTATCGCTTACTGTAACTGAGCCATCTTGATTAAGCCTGACAATTACCGCGTTACAATGTCCAGCTAGAGCTTCATCTATTGCATTATCAATTACTTCATACACCAATTGGTGCAATCCTGAACCGTCATCTGTATCTCCTATGTACATCCCAGGACGTTTTCTTACAGCTTCAAGACCCTTTAAAACCTTGATATTGTCGGCATTATAAGAACCTTCTTGAGAGAATTCTTTTTTTTGTGTGGTCATTTGATATTTATAGAAAAGCTTTTTCTCATTATAGCACTTATTATCGTTAGTTTCAATGTATCTGTAATAGATAACGCACTGCCTTAGTAGCTATAAATACTATACATGTAAGATTAATATAACAATATATATGTATAATAACTATATATTATAGAAGGTATATAAGGTGGTGAAACATGGAAAGCACTAATGAAACAGGAGAATTTACAGATATACAGAGTTTGCGCAATGAGGCTTTAGGGTTAGCTAAAGCAGGCAATAAAAAAGAATTATATAATTTTTTTAGTAGTAAATTTAAGGAAGAAGTTAAGGAAGAAGTTAAGGAAGAAGTTAAGGGAAAAGTTAAGAAAACAATATTAGAATATAAACTTAATGGATGTTATACCAGTGAACCATTACCCACTGCAGAAATAACGCTACCTATAGAAGGTAGCACAAGTCCTGAGGTGCGTAAAAATGTATTGCATCATCTTTTTGAAAATGCCGATATAGAAGACAGTGACATTGAGTGGATAAAAAAAATAGCATTTGAACTGAAGGCTGGTGTTTTGGATAAAATAATTTCTGTCAGTAGCAAACCACTACTCAGATCAGGGGAATTCGCTAGCGATGAAAGGAAGGAGCAATTTGGCGCAAATCTTGATGGAGGCCATAGAGTTACTGATGATGTACTGATTAGTGTTGGAGAAACGCCGTTGCAGATTTTAGAAAGACGTTATCCTGGAGAGGATAAACTTCCTAAGATTAAGCGCCTATTACGAGAAAGAAGTATTTTGCCATTAGTATCACAGGGTAGGATTGATGATTTATTGGCACTTATTGATGCTCCTTATATAAATATAGGTAAGTTCAATCCTGCTCATTATAGCTCAAGCGGAAATAATGCATTGCATATTTTGTGCGATCTGCCCATTTTGTGCGATCCAACTATTTTACATAGCCCTACCACAGAATTTTTAGATAGGGATAGATATTTATATACATCATATAGATACAACAATTTACGTGCAACATGTCGACTGATTTATGCCTTAAAAGATCACCCTAAACATGGACCCACAACCCTTTGGAAGAATAAAGATGGAAAAACTCCATTACAGGTATTGCTCATTAATTCATCTAGCATTACATATCCTGCACTTGCATCTGAACTTGCGTCTGAGCAAGAAAAAAAAGATGACAAATCATATGTATTAGCACAAAAAAAATGCATGATAGCGTTGTTATTAATGCATAGTCGCAAAAAAGATGGCAAATTTTCATCCTTGGATAAGGTATTAAAATATAAAGATGAAGCTGGAACTACGGTAAAGATTAGCATTGATGACGAACTACGCTTTGACATGGAAGCTATGCTTGATAAAAAAAATGTTGATCATCAGGTTGTCGTGCGGAAGATTTGTAATAATTTTGTTGCAGCTAGCATTATTACTCAAGCAGATGTCAATAAAGTTATGCAATCTTATAAAAAAGATAAGTTTTTGTTGTTAGCAGATATTGTAAATTCTGCGCAAGTAAAAAACACTTCAAAAACAACCCCAATTTTAACAATCACTTTAATAGCATTGAGTATAGCCAGTATTGTAAGCGCTGTGTCAACAATTGGTTGCGGTGAAAAATTGATAGCAGACCCCAAGATGCGTTTAGGAGTATGTTTATCGCTGGCATTGCTTGGTATTGGATTTTTTGCAATAGGTGTTTATGAAGGTGTGCAACATTACAAAGATCTACACGCAGAAATTATTAAATCCCCTGAGCAACCTAAGATAAACAGCGATAGCCAGATATGCTTAGAAAGCACTTCAAATACTTCAACTACATTAGATAAGCCTTATGTGGAAGAAGTTAATAGCCCAGGTAATAAATTAAGTAAAACACAATAAATCTATTTTGTAAGTGAAAAAAGCATTGCAGCAGCTTGCAATTGAGTGATATACTATATATAGTATATATAGGCTAAATTAAGGCTAAATTATATAGAGTTTTCAGGGTATAAAATGGAAAATAGAAACGACAATTATTCTCATATTGTAAAAGCATTTGTTGAACAGGAGTTTGATATCGTCTCCATTAATGACTTGTACGATATTACAGAAAGAGTGGTAAGTATAATTAAAGATCTACCGAAAACCACTGCTAGTAATGATTGGATGAAAGATTTGTCAGGCGCCTTTGTGAATCCATTTCTACTTATAAATCACCTTAATGTTGACGAAAAAAACAAAATATCTGTTGACGAAGGAGAGAGGAAGAAATTAATCAGAAATAGTATATTAAAAGCAATTGACGATGTTGTTAAAGAGAAAATTTCAGAATTAGATATAAATGGAGAATATGGCATTACGCCAGAAACATTGGGATGGAACCTAGAAGCTATGCGCACTACTGTTGGTAATACATTTATTGAAATAGAACCTATCCATATAGATGCCAATGCCATGCATAGGGTGCAAAGTACAGTTGCACAATTCAATGTACGTAGAAACGCAGAAGGAACACTTGATATTTCGACACCTGGTATCTCTATGTATGGAGTGATTGGCTATAGTGTTAATGGCGTATCTGTGGATGAAAATAATTTTCATCAGTTTAATAGAGATAATGGAGCATCTCACAGCTCTGCATCTGCTGCTATTGGAGAGGATGATGTAGAAAATTTTATTGTACAATCGCAACCTGCAAGACAATCGCAACCTGCAAGACAATCGCAACCTGCAAGACAAGCTCAACCTGCAAGAAAGCCTTTTATCACTGGGAGAAATACAGGCGATAACTATTCTTGGACTGTAAAAGCATTTATTGGTACAGCGATTGATGTGGATGACATTAAAACTAAAGATCAATTATGCACAATTGTAAAAGAAGTGAAAAAGATGATTGCAAACCTATTAAGTCGTGAGATTTCTCATGATATGCAAGATTTATCAGCTATCTTTATAAATCCATTTTTACTTATACCTAACTTTAATAATGCTGAACAAAATGCAATATCCAGTGATGTGAGAGAGAGAAAGCAGTTAATAAGAGAGGCTATATTAAAATCTATTAATGATAACCTTCAAAAAGGAGCTAAAAAATTCAATACTACGCTACCAGAGCTAGAATGGGATATAGAAGAGATGCGCTCAATTGTCAATGCTGCATTTTTGCAAACACCATTTGAGGTTAGAAAAAATATAAATAAAAAAATGAGTGACATACTATATTCTGTGCGCAATGATAGTGGCGAGCTTCGTGGTTTGCAAACTGGTTGTGTCCAAAATATGGGCTGCATTAAAATTGGCACGGCGGGGATAGTGAGATTCCATGAGCAGCTTGCTAACAATACATTGTTAGCCAAACGTGTGACGGGGTCAATAACATCAATGGCTGATGGCGGTGTGATCACAGCAGAAAATTCTGATCCTAACACTAATATGTCAGTTAAAACTGATGGCATTGTGTTATCATCAAAAAATAATTCAGGAAGAGAAAGCCCGTAATAGTTGGCAAATGCGTAAATATAGGCTACTTAAGTAGCCTATATTAATTTATTTGTAGCAACGTAATTAATAACATCATTTAGGTGTAAATATATTTATTTTTTTGAGGGGGGTTCTTTGGTTAAAATGTTTTGGCAGGTAAGCGCTATAGAACAAGCCCCTTTGTGCAGAATCCATCCCTCCCATGTATGGGTATCATAATATTTAGCATCAAAGTTTACACAAGAGAGTATCGCTTTGTCGCATCCCTTAAGTTCTTCCTCGGTATTGTTTAACACATTTAAATGAGATTGATGCGCATCCAAATAAGATTGGCGTGTGATTCCATTTATTTGCTCCCAATCCTCTGTTAATAAATCTATCATAATCAACACCTCATTTAACTCTTATGATATATTAGAATTGTACACTCTATTGTATCATTTTTTGCGATTGCTATCTAGTATCTGTAGTTATTATAGCATTGAACTGCTACAATATGGTTAACCATACTTATATAATAGCCTAGTCGTATCGATCGTTAATTATGTCATGTAATTTGATTTTATACCATATGATTAAAGTTGTGCTTTTAGATATTGTTGTAGATGGTGATGGTATTTTTAACTTTATTTATGTTTAAATAGTTGATATGAGAGTTATCAAGATATTAGAGTCGATATTATTAATAAACTTTTTTAAAGGATTTTTTGTTATAATGAGACATCTGTTTAAAAACAAAGTAACTCTAGATTATCCTCATGAAAAGGGGGCTATTAGCAAGAGATTCAGAGGTGAACATGCGCTCAGACGTTATGAAAACGGAGAAGAGCGCTGTATTGCCTGTAAGTTATGTGAGGTGGTGTGCCCTGCACAGGCCATAGTTATAGAAGCTGAAACCAGAGAAGATGGCTCCAGAAGAACTACAAGATACGATATAGATATGACAAAATGTATCTACTGTGGATATTGCCAAGAAGCATGTCCTGTTGACGCCATAGTTGAGGGTCCTAATTTTGAATTTTCTACAGAAACAAGAGAAGAACTTATGTATGATAAAGAAAAATTACTTAAAAATGGTGATATGTGGGAGCCTGCGTTACGCAAGATGGTTGAAGATAAATATTCTGAGTAATTTATGGGAACGTTGATTGATGGCTATGCAATAGCGGAGAGCTTGCAAGAAGATTTAAAAACTGATGTGTTAGAGATTAAAAGCAAGGGTATCGCGCCGTGTTTGGTGGTGATTTTAGTGGGAGAAAACCCTGCTAGCAAAGTATATGTAAAAAATAAACAAATTAAAGCAGAAAAGGTTGGCATAAATTCTTACACTATAAACATGCCAGAAGATACCTCTGAAGAGGAGTTGACTATTAAAATTCAAGATTTAAATAGTGATGCATCAGTAAATGGTATTTTGGTACAGCTTCCGCTGCCTAAACACATTGATTCATTTAAGATTGTTAACCTTATTAAGCCTGAAAAAGATGTAGATTGCTTTCATATGCAAAATTTTGGCTTGCTGGCCTCTGGGGCAGATACCCTGATGAAGCCTTGCACCCCTGCAGGGTGTGTTCATCTTATTAAAACTGTGCAAAACAATTTATCTGGGATGCAGACTACAGTAGTTGGCAGATCTAGCATTGTAGGCAAGCCCGTGGCTTATATGCTGCTTAAAGAAAATTGCACGGTCACTATTGCTCACTCACATACTAAAAATTTACCAGAAATTTTAAAGCAATCAGATATTGTAATTGCAGCCATAGGTAAGCCTAAATTTATTAAAGGTGAATGGATAAAAAAAGACGCTATTGTCATAGACGTAGGCATCAATAGGGGCGCAGATGGCAAGCTAGTAGGGGATGTAGATTTTTTGGCAGTTAAAGAGGTTGCAGGTGCTATAACCCCTGTCCCCAAGGGGGTGGGACCCATGACAATTACCTTTTTGTTGATAAACACAGTGTTGGCCACATGCTTGCAACATAATCTCACTGCAAACTTTGCAAACAAAGCAATATAATAAATTCAATAAAAAATATTTTTGATTGTTATATAAAAATATACATTTACATGACACCATATAACTAATAACATATTAATGCTTAATATAGTATATAAAATAACAAAAGCGAGGTTTTTATGGTAGATATAACAAGAGATCAGTTATTGACAGAAATAAATAGCGATGACAAAACACAAGAGGCATTAATTGAATTTATTACTAATAATACGCCTGATACTACAAAGTTTACTTTTCCTATTGATCGCGAGATAGTTAAAGCAATATTCACCCAATACAAAGTAAACATCGACCCAGAGCTAATTAAATTGCTAGCATACACGTTTGATGATGCAGGATTTAAGCATTATGGAGAGGCTACAGCAGAAGATGTAAAGCTGCAAGATACAGTACCACCTGCTGGCATATTTATTAGGGGAACATCAAAAGACAGGAGATGCAGGCTATAGCGATGATATAAAGAAATCAATAGCAGAGCATATGATTGGAAAATGCCTAATATTGGAGTTCAATGCAGGAGAATGGGGTATTGTGCAACATTGCCTCAAAAAGATAGATAAAACGGGTAAAGCTGCAACATGGGGCTTTAATAATGGTAATAAAACCCTGATCCACTTATTATTTACGCAAGGGCTTGCATTGGGCGCTGATGCTAGTGCTAATAAAACTATATTAGCAAACATTACAGCTGAACAGTTAAAAAAATTATCTGCTGAAAAAATCATTTTTATCAGAGATTTAATTACCAACCTAGTAAACCATGGCGTTAATATGGCAAATACTCGCGATGGCAAAACACCTGTAAACCTACTGACAGAATTGTTGGTAAAGGTTGGGGTTACTATTGGCAGCGCAGCAGATGCAAACAAAACAGCACTTGAGGGGCTGCAAACAGCGCTTAACGCAGTAGATGGAGTAAAAGAAAAAGCTGGTGAAATAAAAACTACAAAAACAGTAGCTACAAAAACATCAGAAGATGCAAAACTAAAATTCGCAAAAGTAGCAACTATCCCATTATTCGCTTTATCTATGGGCTTTACAGCATTGGCTTGTGTAGCTAAACTCACGCCGGCAATAGGCAGCTCAGAAACCTCCAATAAGGTATTTATATGCGCAGTTACATTTGCCGCAGCCTTGCTGTTAGCAGATATTGCATGCGCTATTACATGGGGCAAGGGAACAAAGCCTTCTTCAAACTTGGGTGCCTCTAATAATCAGAGTGTTGATGATAGTAAAAAACAGCAGGAATTACAATGATTAAATAATTTTTGGGCGTATATTACCGTCCAAAAATACCGCACTATTTAAAAAGACACCACTAGCGCCGAAAAGGCGCCCTAGGGGATCCAGAAAATGACAACCTAGATTTAGATAATTATAGGCCCAATATTTATATAGTATTATTTAGTATTATTTTTTCAATTTATATGCATTTTTAATATAATAATGTTACAATATTTAATTAACTAAAAAGGTATTAAATATGGAAAAAAATAATAGCAATAAAACGATAACATATCACAAACAGATAATATCTAAGTGCAAATTTGTACTTGTTGCTTCGTTTAAAGGGATATTTATAGCTTCTGGTTTAAGTACATATATTGGTGAAAATTATGAAGATTATAACGTCAATTTAGACGCTCAAAAGAAAGTTATCGATGATTTTATTGGCGCTTCAGGTGTTGTCATACTTAATCAAGAAAAATGGAAAGAGATAATGAAACTTATATATGATAATGGAGGAACGCTTGCAATAATAAGTGGGCCTCCTTACCCTGAGGCAATACAATATGTATTGGAAAAATACTACCCTGAGTATTATAAAGAAATTGCTATTTATGCCAATGAACAAAATACCGGCGTCGATAGAAGGGGTGTTTTAAAACGCATATGTCAAGATGGTGAAATACCAAATGGCAAACAGGCTGGCGAAAGAGGTAGGGTGATTTTATATGATAAAAGTACTATTGAGGTAAATAGCTCTGTTGTATACAGATTATCTGGAAATGATGCCTCTGAACATTCTGGATATATGATAAAAGAGGCGGTCAAAGATGGTAAAGATAAGAATGCGATTGATCAAGATGTTACTGTAAACACTGCAAGCAATATGAGTGGCAGTGGTTACCAATTTATACAGGCAATACCAAATGATAGTACTGACAATAATTTTAATACATTAGGTAGTGCCATGCAAATTATTGTACAAAATATAGCCAATGAAAAGAAGGCTTCTAATCCTAGTAGCTCACTAGATGGAGCAAGCAATGACTCCAATAAGAGTGAAGAAAATACGCGCTTATAGCTTATATAGCACATATTTTACATTGAATATTTTTGGGCGTACATTAAACGCCCAAAAATTAAAAGTTACTTAAGAAGAAACTACCAACACGGCTAAGTTCAGTATCTCAGAAACCCCGGCATCCATACTCATGATTTGTACTGGTTTTTCTGTGCCAATTAACACTGGGCCAATAATATTTGCACCACCGCATATTTTAACAAACTTACAGCTAATGCTTCCTATTTCCATATTGGGCATAATAAGCACATTTGCAGGCTTTTTTAACTTACAAAAGGGGTATAATGCTGTTAAATTTGGGTTTAATGCAGTATCTACGCTCATCTCTCCATCAAACTCAAAGTCTACATTCATTTCTTGCAATATTTTTAAAGTATTAGCTGTTTTGATAGATGTACTAGAATCTCCATTGCCAAAATTAGAATGACCAATAAATGCTACCTGTGGTTCATAGCCCATATCCCTAGCTTTGCGTGCGCTTTCAATGGCAATATGAGCTAAATCTTTAGCAGAAGGATCGCTGTTTACCGCAGTATCTGAGATAAAAATAACATGGTTATTTACCACAGCAATAGAAAGGCCAAACACTACTTCTTTGTGATCTATCATGTTTAACATGTTTCCAAGAGTGTCATGATAGTTGCGCGTCATGCCAGTGATTAAGGCGTCAGCATCGCCGCAAGCAAGCATGCATGCGGCAAAAATATTTCTATCAGTTTTTACCTCTCTTACACACGTTCTGTGTAAATACCCCTTACGTTGTAAGCGATTATACATATATTCTATATAAACATCATTTCTTTTAGAAAGTGCAGCGTTCATAACTTCAATACCACTATGATCTGTTATACCCATTTTTTCCATTGAGGCCATGATTTTTTCTTGCTTTCCTACTAGTATAGGTGTTCCATATTCACTATCACGCCATTGCAGGGCTGCCCTTATACTTCTCTCTTCTTCTCCTTCTGTAAAAATCACCCTTTTTTTATTGTTCTTAACTTTATTTCCCAGCAAGTTAAATATATTAGAGGTAGAAGAAAAGCGTGATTTTATTTCCTGTGCATAGCGCACCAAGTCTTTTATTGGTTTTTTCGCAACGCCAGTTTCCATAGCTGCTTTTACTACAGCTGGGGCTATAACGGTTATCAATCTAGAATCAAATGGGGTAGGTATAATATATTCTCTACCATAAACCATCATTTTTCCTGAGTATACTTGCATTACCTCATCGGGCACTGGTTCTTTGGCAAGTTTTGCTATGGCATATACAGCAGCTAGTTTCATTTCTTCATTAATGGTGCTAGCCCGCGCATCAAGTGCGCCCCTAAAGATATAAGGGAAACACATCACATTGTTAACTTGGTTGCTATAATCAGATCTGCCGGTGGCTATAATGGCATCGGGCCTAGCTTTTCTGGCAAGTTCTGGCTTAATTTCTGGGTCAGGATTGTCCATGGCAAAGATAATAGGGTCTTTATTCATCCCCAATAACATATCGGGTAGCAATACATCCTTAACAGAAAGCCCTATAAACACATCTGCTCCAACTAGCGCCTCTTTTAATGATCTAGCCTCAGTTTTAACAGCATATCTACTTTTTATCTCGCTCATCCCCAAGGTGCGACCCTCATACAATACGCCATTTTGATCACATACCACTATATCTTTTACGCCTAAAAGCTTTATAAGCTCTATGCATGATACCCCCGCTGCTCCACATCCATTTACTACAATCTTTATCTCTGACATGGTTCTTCCTGTGATATCTACGGCATTTAAAATGCCGGCTCCTGCGATGATGGCCGTACCATGTTGATCATCATGAAAAACGGGGATATCTACCAACTCATCCAATCTTTGTTCGATTTCAAAACATTCTGGTGAACGTATATCTTCTAAATTAATTCCCCCGAATGTTTCAGCGATATTTTTTACTGTGTTAATAAATTCTTCTACAGAAGTTGTGTCAACTTCTATATCTATTGCATCAATATCAGCAAATCTCTTAAAAAGCACAGCCTTGCCTTCCATAACTGGCTTAGATGCAAGACCGCCTAGGTTACCTAAACCTAAAACTGCAGTGCCATTGGTAATAACCGCAACTAAATTTCCTTTTATAGTATAATCATAAGCCTTACTAGGGTTTTTTTCTATCTCCAAACAGGGAAAAGCCACGCCAGGAGAGTACGCCAGAGAAAGATCTCTTTGAGTAAGCATAGACTTCGTAGGAAGTATTTCAAACTTACCGGCTTTAGTCTTGCTGTGATATCTTAAAGCATCAAACTTCAACATAGTTTGTTTTTTCTTATCTGTAATATCCATGCCCATATAAACCTCTTATATTATTTTGCATTAGCAAATATAAACTAGCATAGTTTGCTTGTTCTATTGCCGCTCTATTATACTCTACTCAATAATTTGCGAACCATCAAATTCTTTCAACACCTCGTTTACCAACTTGTTCTCTCCAATGTTGATTACCTTGATTTTATACACTTTTTTTAAAGATGAGCTCAAGAACTCTTCAATTAGTTTTTCTATATTGTCTTTTAGAACACTTGTGACATAAAAAGTAATAATATCGCCTAATACCCCGATTCTTTTGAGGTTATTGATAAGCTCTTTAAATTGCATACTATCTGAGAGTAGTTCTTTTATATGTTGTGAAGTTATTGCTATTTGGGCTGCGCTATTCTTTTCTACACTTTGTTTTGGTAATTCATTCTGTATTTTTGTTTCTTTTATAGCGCCAATTAATTGCGATTCATTTTTAAAATATTTTTCAATAATTTCTTTGGGGGAGGGTAGAGATGAAATATATCCCAGGCGTATAACCAACATTTCACTGCTGGCATGGGTGTTTACTGCCATGCGACATTCTTTTATCCCGTCATCTAAAATTTTCCATGCTCTGGAAGCAAGCTCTATGCTCACTTTGGAGAATTTTGACTGCATTTCTTTTTTTGTTAATTCTTTCCCTGTTGCGCTATAAAATTCAGATTGTTTTACATCTAATCCCAGTTGTACTTTGGTTATTAAATATAGGTGTTGCTGCAATGCTTGCAAAGCACTAATACAATCATTGTGTTCATTAAACAGTGCCAATGCAGCATTCACATTGTTGTTAAAGATATTTTCCCATAGCTCGATGAGATCAATCTGCTGAGCTTTATATAGCACATCTTTGGTAAGTCTACCATATTGCATCAGATATTTTTCTGTTAACGTCAGAGAGTCTCTGACGGAACCTTTGGAATTTTTTGCTATTATTTCTAGTCCAGTATCATCGTATTGCTTTTCTTCTTTATCTAATATTTTTTTTAGGTTGCAAATTAGCTCTTCTTTTTTTACTTTTAGCAGTTGAAAGCGCTGACATCTAGAAGCTACGGTAAGAGGCACCTTGTTGAATTCTGTGGTTGCCAAAATAAATTTTACGTGTGCCGGAGGTTCTTCTAGAGTTTTGAGCAGAGCGTTGAATGCATTAATAGAAAGCATATGTACTTCATCAATGATGAATACTTTAAAACGGGAGAGTATAGGGGAATATTTGGAATTTTCTATTATGGCTCTAATGTCATCAACTCCAGTAGAACTAGCAGCATCCATTTCTAGCACATCAGGATGTGAAGAGTTGGCAATTCCGACGCACGATTAACAGGTGAGGCATGGAACTTCTAAAATTCCGTGTAGGCAGTTAACGCATCTTGCTATAATTCTAGCAATGCTAGTTTTTCCCACTCCGTAAGGGCCCGACAGTAAAAAGGCATTGGCGACATTTTGACGTCTTATAGCGCCCTTTAAAGTAGTGACCACAACTTCTTGTCCCACAACTTCAGAAAGCAATGCAGGCCTATATTTATTGAATAAAGATTGATATTTGATGGTTTTATTCATTAAACCAAAGAGATAAATTCCGCGCTTGACCTAGAATGACTTACTACAGCTGCTGTATTTCTACTCTGACTGGGTTCCATAAATCACTCTACCCAAGCGCCTTAATTCTATCATTACAATTGTTCAATGTAAACAGATATTACTTTTTCCACTTTTCACATATAACTCTAACTTTTCCGTCTCCTCCAGGTTGCCAGATATTTTTATCCCTAGAAACACATCCACCTACACCAATATATTTAGGGGATGGCACGGGTCTTACATCACTAATGGCGCATTCAGTTCTATCAAATGACATGCGAGAATATTCGTCATATACTGCGTTTTGTATTGCGTTATTATCAGTATAGGGTAATGATGAATCTGGATTAGGATTGGAAGAATTTTCGCTTATTCCGGGTACGGAAGAAAAATGCTTGCTAAACAATGCTTTTGTAGAATGGATTTTACTACTGGATGTTTGTCTAAACTCTTGACCCCCACTTGCAGTGATTAATGCCTCGCAACCTATGTTATTTGAGGGGCACAAATAGATTTTGGTATCTTCTCCTGGGGTATTAATGCTTTTGCCACCCGAACCTACTTCAATTTTTAAGGTCTTTTTATTGGATGGATTGTCAATATTGATATTTACTGTGCCCTTAGCATAGCCACCACTAGATCCAGAAAATGATTTGCCGTGTTCTGGAATTTTTTGATCTCCATCTGATAATATCATGCCAGAAGCTCCCCCTCCCCATGCTTCAATAGTGACAAAATCACACTTATTGGCATCAAAATATTGTTTTTTAGAGCTTTTAGGATCTTTAGGGAGATAAAACTCTTTGCTGTCAAATTTGGAGTTTGAATTCATGGGTACACATAAATCCAACAGATGAGGGTCTTTTGGTTTGTAATATTTAAATTTTTTATTTAATTGCTCTTCTGGAGACATAAAGAATGGATTGCCCATTTCATCTCTATAGGTAGTCTGTGCAACATTATATGAGCTTTGCCCTTGTTTAAATATACCTAAATTTTTTGCTCCTTGAGACCCCATTGCTGTGGTAGAAATACTGATATTACTATTAGATGTCATGTCTTTATATAGATTTATTGTTTCGTATTTAAAATTGTGAGTGTTGTTCAGTACCTCCATAGAAAGCAGTCCTCCACCTATGTTGTTTATTGTGTCTAATTCATTCTGTGTGATATTTTTAATATATTTAGCAGTGGATAAGTTGGTATAATCTACCCCCCACTTCTGGTGAGTTTTATCATATGAATACGGAACAAATCCTTTGCTTGTGCTATATATATTTTGTTTAGCAATCTCTCCAGAGGGTTCATATCGTGAAAATGTAAACTCAGATGGATCGGGGTTCCATCCTGAAATGCACATTACATTGCTATTTGGATCGTCAACGTATTGTGCATATGGTTGTTTTCCAGCTTGGCATTCATGATAGTTGTTAGAAGGATCTGATAATTGGTTATTTGCATCAATGCATGCATATAACACGGATAGTTGGTAATCTTTTTCTATCCTGGGTCGTATCAATTTAAAGCCCGTGGTTTGTTCTTCAACATTGCAGCAAGACAATGTTCCTGAGGTATAATTGGGAATTGAAAATGATAGCTGATTGTTATTGTATGATATATTTTGCGGCTTATTTAGAGAGGGAATATCATAGCATTGCGCTGATACTATATCCGATGCTTTTGAACCTTGGCCATAATAATTAGCACATATCGTATTGCCCTCTAATTTTACGATAAAATTATGCAATTTATTGTTATAGCTAATGCTTTGCATGTTCTCAGATGGCCTAATATTTTCTTTTTTACGTAAAATTGGAGTTCCTGCACTGCCATCAGGGCAGTTAAGTGTTTGCAAAACTTTGTCATTGTTGTCGCATATTTTCATATTATTTACTCCAATAACAACACGTAATTGAGGATTAGAATGCGTAATATCTTTTTTTGGTACAGCATTTACTTTGATTGTGGGCTCAAATTGCTCGCAAAATGGCGGAGGAGG
>JAUZND010069281.1:0-17228 GCA_034780555.1 Coelogynopora nodosa | reverse complement strand
TTGGAAACTTCAATGTCTATGGAAGAGCTGAAGACTGCAGTGGAGAATCGTGTCGAATGGAGAAATCTGTGCTGGAGAGTCACCAAGAGTCGAGAACGACTCGGAGGTACAAGGTAACAAGGTAAATCCAAAGAAAATATAATTATAAGCAATGATTACTGTAAAATATTCACTGTATCAAAAAATGTAACTGCATGCCTATAGGTCTATCTGAGTTTATTATATCCGAACACTACAATGTAGCTGAAAATTGATTTGTGCCTATCAATAATTCGCTGTGGTCGAGAAATTAATAATATCATTTTATTTATAGGCCTAAGTGGAAAATGATGGAGTACAATTTTAGTACATCATGTTAATAATATATATTGTACCTAAATTTCAAATGTACAATCGCAATATGTTTACGCAATAATGTAAAAATTATTGATTGAAATAATTTTATTCGAAATTTTAGCGCCCGCTCGTATACCACATTGTTGCATGCTTTTGAATATATAGATTAAAATTAGGCTAACAGCAATATTCACTGATTATGATGGCATCAATGCATATTTTTGAGGGCGCGCAAGCGAATATTAATATTTAATTTAATACTAATAAGAAGTTGAATATTAATATATTTATCATATATATTTGTGGTAAATTTTTGATCTTTTGTTCAAGCAGTAAATTTTATTTAAATATTACATCAAATTCATGATTATATATAAATATTATATACTGTATATTTAGCATAACATTTTGATATTGTAATAACTTTTAGATATATATAGGCTATACTTATTAATATTTTTATATAATATATACTGTTATCAATCAAAAAAAGTAGCCTATATATGGGTAAATGATTACCTCTCTCCATTAAAATTAATAAAATAGGAAGAATGGTCATAATTGTAGAAATGTTCTTGACAAAAGAAGTTGGGTGCTTTATTAATAATTACGAGATCTTTTTCTTTCAGAATCTCTATAACATTTTGCTACTTAAAATTATTTTATTTTATGTAGAACTGCTTATTTGAATAATAAATCAATTTTAATAGAAATGTTTTCCTATAAATAACAAATAAAACACACTTAAAAACTACATCTTTCAAGCTATGTCGATAGTTTAGTCCATTGAATTGTTTTTAATAGTACATTTTTTACAGGGAGAAAAGTCACATTCAGAGCATATTCCAGGCCTTCTGGAAACCCCCCCAAATCAATTTTAAGTAAAAACTGCCATCCTTATTCAAATAAAAAAATACAAAAATATTTTCAATTAAATTATATATAAATTAAGTTTAGCATAGAAAATTAATGACATTTAAATATGATATTTAACAATAAAATTTCTTTAAATATCTCAATCTGAAAATGTCTAGGATAACAAAGTGTCGCTCTGCACACTTGCGTTCATTTCAATGACAGAGTAATCAACGCCTTCTTCCTGAACAGGAGACATGACGGGAATCTCTTGTCTGAGAACAGGAGAGGCGTCTACCACCTGGATTACCGGACTATGAATAAGAACGTCATCATTGGATTGTACCGTCCATTTGACAGATTCTGTCAGTTTATCAAAACTTGTCGGTGGAGTTTCCAGGATATCTGAATTCTAAATGGATTGATCAAAAACGTTTATTTCATTTTAATAACAAATATTGGGGGCACCATTCCAATTCAGTTTGATAAAAATTGAAGTTTCTCTTGATTTATCCATCTAGCTAATGAATAAAGTTATAAATTGTGATAGCTCAGAGAATTAAAATTGAGTGTATAACACATTTATGGCACATAACAGGCCCGTAGCAACAGGGGGGCCAGAGGGGCCGTGGCCCCCCAATATATTACAAATAACATATTTTTACTATTTCCTTGTCTAACTTTCTAAAATGTATCTACTTTTGCAAAATATATTTTAATAAAAAAAAAAGTGTTTTCATGTATACCTTGACTAAATTAAATTTTTGGGAGCATTGCGATATTTAATATTTATAATTTTGGTAATACTTTCTAATTATAAAAGTGGCCCCCAAAAAGAAAAAGGTATTGCTACAGGCTTGCATAATAAAAATTCTTAATAAAGTATAGGTTTTAATAAGATATAGTTTCCCTTGAGTAGCATAATGTATATAAGTAAAATAGAAAACAAAGCCTTGCTACGGGGTGCAAGGCTTTGTTTTACAACGAAATATTACGTTTTATTTTAATAACTAAGTAGCAAGGCTTTGTTTTCTATTTTACTTAAAGTATAGGTATTGTAACTTTCTTCTACTCGCACTCTGATAGTACTCTGTACTGATTTTGTGGTTAAATTAAATTATTATTATTTTTATTATTATTATTCGTCAATTCAGATGGGCACTAAGCGATCAAATCAGGCAAACACATTTTTGTCTTTTTCAAATCGGCCGTATATAGTATTTATAATAAATATTGAACAATAAATTTAAACGATCTCATATTATACGTAGGTCAGATCACAATGTGGACGCGTATAAATATTGGGCATTGAGCATTTAAATATGATTATGATGGCCTTTTAGTTATCAAATATTAATAAGTTAACGTTTTAATTGTTTATGCTGCGGTATATATGTAATAATTATTATTTTAAACGAAGTAATGAATTTAAAAAAATATATTTATATATTGTTTTAATAAATACAATTATTTTTTATTTATAATTATGTATTGCTTATGACCTTATGATCCTATATGTAAACATTTTGAGTTATTTTTTTCTATTTTAAAATCCTATATTTGATCTTTTACAATTGGCCTTTTCTTTGAAGTTTGATAAAACCGTTTCATAATCATATATAGACGCCCCTCATCTGTATAATTTGCTTTCTAAATTATTTAGTTGATAAGAGAATTAATTACCTTATGTTCGTGTACATAGCTATGACAGCTATAGGTTCCCAATTCTAATCCGTAAATATTTAATGTTGCCCAATTCTAGATTACCATGACGCTATGGTGCATCTGCACAAGGGCCCTTATAGGGGATTGAGGTGGCGGGCCTCTTATGTATGTATCTATTCCAGACAAAGATACATATAGTGCAACCTTTTACTGATTTAATTGATAGCTCATTATCAGATTTGCATTGAATTGACGCACGTTCACATTTGATATATAAAACATATATTAACAATAGCGTAGATTGGGGGGTTTGTGTGTGAAAGAGGGTGCGAACGTACCCCCCCTACCCTCCTCCTCGATAAACTAAAGAAATTCTGCTGCTTCAACATTGTTTCAAAGAATCGGTATTCTTGATGTTTTATTTACACTGAAATTACACTACTTTCCCCTCAATAAAAGCAGAATACGCCAGTGATTAACAATTAGCAATACCGGATACTTTGGAAACCTAATTTACCAAGAGTGGTGGAGGGGGGGAATGTGATGACCCGCTATCCCCTATGAATTTAAATATTCACTATCAATAAGGAATTGCGATGTCGTTTTTCACGGAGATTCTACATACCGTATATATCGGTGTATAAGTCGCATTTTTCAGACAAGATTTTCAATAAAAAAAGTGGGAGTTGCGACTTATACACCGGATATAGAAAATTTCGAGTAACACAATTCCCGCAAAATGCATTAAAAACAAGGCAATAAAATTTAAATATATTAATTAGTTAAAATGTTAAACTATTAACATTACTTTTATTAAAATAGGTAGGTGGGTACCTATAGGTAGTACTGTACTGTAACCAGGTATACAATAATTAAACAGTTAGTGTCCGGCCCAATTAGGGTTAGCTGTTATAGGTAAGCTGTTGGCTTGATGTCCTATTTGAAAATGAGAAGTTAGGGATGCGACTTATACACCGCATATATCATAAAGTACACTTTTGGAAGCCAAAATTAGGGGGTACGACTAATACACCGGAGCGACTTATACACCGATATATACGGTAATTAATATATTCGATAATAATCAGACGCTTTGAGAGTTGTCTATTTAGCGACATTATGTGATAATACATAGTATTTGATATATGGTAAAAATATAAAGTGAAAAACCGGCTCGCATAAAATATGTTATCATAATGTTATCATAAATGTTATATGTATGTATATATGTATGTATATATGTAGCGAACGATGTGCAAGAATCTAAGCTATTAATAAATTATTCAACTTAAAAAGCTGACGTGTGATACAAACAATTAAAAAAATGTTTTAAAAAGCTATTTTCAGTTGATTTTAAGTCATGAATGACATGTATTTAAGTATTACAGTGTATTCTGCAGCAATATATGAAATGACCCTATATACTCGTATATCTGACTATATTGTTTTCTATATATATATTTGTATATGTAAAATTGTTTTTAATTAAAAATATCTTCAAGTGCCCCTTTGAAATTTAGGAACCCCTGATTTCAGATTGCTAAGATGAATATGATAGCAAATTTTGTGCCACCTCTCTCCCTTCGAAGAAAGCTGGGGATGGCTTTCACAAATAGTTGTGCTCTATAGAACATACATTAGCATTTTTTAAATTAATTACAACATTTGTTTTGACATAGTTTTGATACATAAATATTTAATTGTAATTTTTAGAGTCTTTAATATGTATTACTTAAAAAAATATTTTGAATTTTTTCTTTCTTTTCTTTAACTGGTTATTTTGTATCGATAAATTAAAAAACGACACATAATAAACTATTACTAACAAATATGCATTTCTTATTAATAGATAAAATGGTTTTCAATTTAACGTTGACTGATTTTATTACATGTTTCTGATAATGATACATAAAATAAAAATTACAAATTACGTTGAACATTTACTATAGCAAATTTCAAGGTAATTTGTATTGTTTATTTTAGCTATAGCAACTTCAAAAACTCTAGTTTACTTTTTGTGGAATCAACTCAAAATTACGATTATTTTACTGTATTTTATTGTTTATCTATACTTATCTTTTTACATACAGATATATATGAAGATAGTGTAGATTGAAATCATTTATAAACAGCTATATAAAAGTAACAGTTTACACTGTAGACTGTCAAATAATTTTTTTTATTAAGTGCTTTATTATACATTTTTGACAGAAAATTTAATGGTTTAGAAAGCTATAATATATCTTCCACTATAGGTTATAGTAAAATGTTCATTATTATTGTTCAAATTAAAATTGTCTATGTTTATAAATCGCAAATATATAATTATAGGTAGGTAAATGCTTACCAAATTTCAGCTCTTATCCCCTAATCTTGTTTTATTATATAATGATAACAGATTATTTTCTAATAATAAATGAATTAAACAGCAGCTGTTTCAATTTAAAATAGCCACACCTGCAAAAATTGATCAAGTAGACTTGTGATTTTTATAAATGATGGACGATCCTCCGGATTGGCACGCCAGCAGTCTCGCATGAGGCAATATCTGAAGAAGTAAAAACAAAAATAAATTATAATAATAATACTAATAATAATAAGTATATATTTGTAGAGCGCCTCATATTGCCTTACAAATATCAGCGGCGCTATTACATACAATTGAAAAAAAATGCATCGTACAATTATCAAAAGTCGTGTAAACGAACTGCATAAGTCAAATGAAACAAACAAACAAACAATGTAATAAATAGCATCACAAACTCAACAAATGAGTCTTAAGTTGACGTTTAAAAACATCAAAGTCATTAATTTATCTCAGTGATACCGTAAGGGAGTTCCAAAAATGTGGAGCTGCTATGGAGAATAAAAAATTATAATCGCATTCGAAAAATTATAATCATCCATTCGAGCTAAATAATAGTATGCTGTTCGGAAATATCGACTCAGATTCAGGTTAAATAGATAAGTTGACGGTGAAACAGGTTTGCGACTTACGTATTTAATATTTTTTCTTCGATACCCGCCTGAAGATAATAATCGATTATTATTTTTTTACAAGCATTTCATGATAAAATAAGGAGTAATACCGACACATATTCAACCGAAAGCGAAAGTAGTCCCTGCTGCAGGTGACGTCGTTAACTCTCTAAACCCCCATTTTGTAAAATTATATTGAATCGCGCTGTCCAACGAAATAATCAAACTCATTAGAGGTAACATTATGATACAAAACTAATTTTTTAATGAAGAACAGGAGCAACTAAGAAAATATTAACTGAATTGAACCATATTATTGTACAACCAGCTGTTTGATTCATGCTACAAAATAAAACTGACTTATACTATGCGTAGAAAGAAAAAAAAGTCAATTAAATAATTTAAAATTATACCAAGAACTTAAAATAGATCAAACAACAAATTAAAAACGAATGAAATGTATTCTAATCTATAGCATAACAAATTAAAATCTTTTTAAATACAAGGATCGCTAAATATATTTTTCACACTCGGAAATAAATATTTTTTTATTTTAATTTATGAAATGCAGCTAATGAAGATTTGCAATTAGTATTTAAACATTTAATAAATTAATAATACATTTCTTTGAATCACATTATACTGAACAATGCGATAACTTTGGATTTTCCTTATGTACTCTGTTAAAACCAGACAATAACAATGTTATTTTTTAATTACGTAATCAAATCAATTATATACTAGGGTGTACAAAATAGGGTATACAATATATATATATATATTAAATATTAAGAAATTATTTCATTAAAATAATATTTTCTATGTATTAGTACTTAAAAACTAATAACCTTTTCCCTTTGTATAAGGCTACATTTGTGTAGTACATTATTTTAAAATATTATTCGGGATTGGTTACTTATGGAACACCTTTTGTACATTTAACTTGAAATCGGTAAATGACTATAAAAATTAATAATAATTAACAAATATATTACAGCTATTTATAATGAATGATGTATTGCATATATGTAAATTGTATATGAAGAGATTTATATATTTATAAATATTATTGTGTTCAAATATAATTTATTGTCAATATAAAATTAAAAACTAGAGTTCTAGGTGTTCTTAAATCGTCAATGTTACCGTCAAAAATAATGTTTATGCAAATCAAATATACAATTATAATCATAAAGTAAAACATAGCCAGTGATTTGAATCTTACATTGATCTGTTGCAGTTCAAATACTACTAACTTCTTACCCGAAAGCTTTTGCAAAATAATGATTTAAAAACTGATGACAGTAAAATAGTTATTGTAGTAAAAAAATAGATATGCAGGCAATAAATTATATTTTATAGATGAATTACGTATGTTAAAATTGTTTAAATATATTAACTCAATTTAAATCAATTAAATTAAATTAATCAAATTATTAAATTAAATCAATTTAATAAAAATTTTATAACACTACTATTTTGTTATCCATTTACATTAAATTTATTAAAATAAAACGATTTTCCATTGACCAAAATTTATGACTCAATGTATCGAAATGAATAAGAGTCAAATATCTTTCTATTTCTTATTCATGGTTATATTAATGAATTAATTGACGATTGTAATATTTGTCATCAAATATAACGTTGTTTGGTAGATCGCCTTTCTAGGTAAACAAATCACAAAATGAAATAATTAGACGTTTCGTATAATCTTTGTCAGTAATAATAATTACATAGCATAAACAAATTAGCTAATATATACAGTATATAGGAGACACATCAAATAGTCAGATTACAGTACATAATTAATAAAAAGAGCTGTTCGAGTAACAATCGAACAAGCAGGCCAGGTATATAACAACAATATAGTACCATGGAATCTAAACTATCATTAAAGAAATTATGAAACAAGGCTTTTATGTAGGAGACACAAGAACTGCACCCATTAACGAATTAATGTGAAGAAACTCTGATGAGAGGTTTTTATTGATGAGGTTCTGATGAGAAGTATTTATTTGTTAGCGATGACCCAATTACAGTCGGAGTGGTTTCCATGTATTTCCCGTATAGTTTCCAAATATATTCAATGATGAAAGTATAATATATTCAATAATTCTCGATCTAATTGACCTCGCGGTTTGTCCGGAGTAGACGGCGTTACATTGATTTCAGGTAATTTTGTAGACAGTAAACTTAGTGAAGGGTACTTACCAGGCTTTTCCGCAGTCTTATACAAGAGCTGAGCATTCCTTAGGATATCTGAGGGATTATATTTTAGGGCGGAATTGCCAGGCAAGGGATTTGTCTATATCCCAAATACAAATTGTATCTTTTCGTGAAGACTGTTTTTTTATTCGGAATTTGAATTATCTCTCTGGTTGAGACTTTCCGAGGAAAGGGATCTTTAAGTGAGTAATGGGTTCAGGTTTCGTGGTTTTTTTGTTGTTTACCAAACAATCTAATAGATTCAATTAATTCGCTTGGATAATTAATAGATAATAATATATTGTTAATCGCTCAGGTGCTCAGGTTACTGCAGAAAAGTGATGCAATTCGGTCAGCTCTATGAAGCTTTGATGAGATTACGTATTCCAACGAAAGCATCAAATGGTATAGGTATGTTACGCTATTTGTCAGTTTAATGAAAATTTTAAAAATATATGAATCTCTATTGAGGTGAACACGAGTATCGAGGAACGGGATTTTATTATAAACAGATACTTCGTAATTAAATTTTATAATACCGTAGATGCTATTGGTTTTAGACAAAATGTTTTCTTCAGTTAACCGACTAATGAGGAAGATGTTGTCAACATAGCGCTTCCAGAAATGAAAGTCTAAGTTAGCTGTCAGAATTTTTTGTTTGATGTAATCCAAGAAGATGATAGACAAGGGGGAGCGGATAAGGACAAATTTTGTCATCTTTTTATATATTAAGAATGGAATTTCCCACAGAAAACATTATATTATCGTAGCATTTTATTTAAAATAAAAGTATGTCTACATTTAATAAGTTTTTTCTTCTTTCTAATAACTCACACATCCAAAGGGCATCCATTGGGCGCTTGAAGCCGTGCCCCCCTTAGCACCTGGTCCATCACTTCACTATTGCTTCGTCCAGGATAGGGTGCGTGACCGTATGCGAACACCTCCCAGAGTAAAAGACCCATTGACCTGAAACATACAAAGAGTTATGTGTATGTATATTTAATATACATCATCAATGCGTTAGAACAAAATTGGAAAATAAATCGTAGTAATGTTTACTATTAATTTATTAAAGAATTATATATATATGAATTTTTAGAATTAATTTTGATTCATTAAAAATAATTATTTTATTATGACGATGGGTTCAATCCTCAGTACAGTATAGTAATATCATAACTTACATGTTGTGTCATCTCAGGTTTAAATTTATGTAAAATCATATAAAATAATTTGAATAATTAATAGCCTCGAAATTTCTGTTTAAATACTACTTGGATATTTTACAATTAATTAAGGCTAGGTTTTTTAATTGACGATTTATGTTATAAAAATAATTTTTAAATCTCCTTTATCAAAAATGATATTGAAACGTTATTTTTTAAAGTTATAAAAATTAGACATTTAATATATAAATATCGCTATGTATAAAATAGATATTCAAATTGGTTATTACAATTTAATAGCCTTATTGACTGCTTCTTAAAATTCTGTGGCTAATGATAATTCAGTATTTAATGATATAATGGATTTTCGTTTGACTTAAAAGTACATAGACATAAAAAAATGTAAATAGTATACTGTAGAGAGAGATGCAACTATTCAGCAGAAAAGATTCATCTAACATTAACTATAAGTACAAAATACCTTAATTAAATTAATGCTACCTTGTTTAATTATATTATTCACGTTGATGAAGATATCCGAAACGTTCAAAATCATTAATTTTATTACACTCAATAAAGACATTCATTAGAACTTTTCAAAAAGTTTTTTTTCAAGATTACTTTCTAATTAATTATTACATTTCTTGTTTTCTAATAAATTTCTTCTGTTCAATGTCTGTCTGCCTTATTGTATATAATACATAGACTGTACTATAAGGTATAGATGTTCTTTATTATTAAGTATAAATTACAATTATCGAGTAGACGTACATTCAGTACATTTTCAATCATACATCTAATATGGATTCCTAGAAATTGAGTCTCAAAATATATAAATACGTAAATTCAATCAAAATAATTTTATTTTCCCTAAATAAATGTGTAGTTGTATACTAGATATCTGATTTGGAAGTATTTTAAATTAGATTAATTAAAGTGCATGGTCCATACAAGATTATTCATTAAATATTTTACTATTTTTAACCTTTTCAAAATGTTGATAATTTGTTGAATATTATTATTAGTTTTATCGTTAAATAACTGTCATGTTATATAATAGTGAACAGCCAAGAGACAGCAATCAATACATGATTTAACATATATAGCGAAATGACTATTTTATTATTGTTACATGCATTTGCTGTACATTTAGTACGGTTTAGAAAGTGTAGATTTTCAGATTCATCAATCAGTTTAAATATGTTATTAGTTGCATTTATTATTTTAAAAAAGTGATATGAAAAACAAGAATTATAAATCAGTACGACATGTGCACATTTTACCAAATTAAAGACAGAACTATCGAAAACAATTGATAGAAAATAAGTATAACTCAATTAAATTTATTTGAATGTTTCTTATATATTAGTTGAAAGCACTTATTATTTACACATTATATTTTGAAATCAGTAGCAGAACATCACTGAATATATACAAAAGCAAACTATCTATTATTTTCCATTGAATTAATTAAAATGTATAATAATGCAATCGCCCTAAATATCACTTTTAAAACTAAATTTAATCATATAGTGGTTTGTTGTTGTAATATGAAGAGTTGAATTACATGTTTTATTGAACATCGTAAATATAATAAGGTCTTACCACACATCAGTTTTTGCAGTATAAATACCGTCCATAAACGCCTCTGGTGGCATCCATTTTATTGGTAGAAAGGCAGCTCCGTATTTTTTATAAACATCTGACCTACATTGACGTATAAATGATATCAACAGTACATAGCGTGTCTTTTAATTTGATTCCAATAAATGTAATGGTTACATAATTGCTAATTGGAATTGTAAATAAGCTTAACATTTAATATATATATAAAAGTAATTTATTACAGGTATGTTTTATAAATGTATTAAATTAATATTGTAATTGATTGATTTTCCATCGAGTACCAATAGTACTATAAGTGGCATAGTAAAAAAATACCATACAATAAAATATACAATGAGCAAATAAACCATTGGCATTCTGAAATTTACCGCTATAATAAAGAAATAGTTAACATAATAAACTTATTCTCAAGGATCGAACGTAGATTCTCATCATGAATTTTTTTGTATGTTTATTTTAAAATATTATATAATCTATAATCGATAAATTTATTAAGTACATTATTTTAAAGTTTATGCATTAAGTTTTATGTAAAACACATAAAACTTTAAATTAATGATTTTAACTAAATAAGACGTGCGCGTATTACAAAACAAAATATGCATATGATATTTGCTAAAATGAATATTGCGCATATGGCCTATCTAGGTAAGAAATCTTTCCATCTCTTTTTGTTTCTTACCTAGATACCTAGATAGACAGACGATATACGCAATGTACATTTTATAATTAACTACTTCAGATGGCCGAACTTCCACTTATGATATTTGATAAATATAATCTTTCACAAACACCTAATATAAATTTCCATATATGCACGATTGTTAATGCCCAACATAAACAATTTAGTTGATATTTAAACACATTCTCAACAAATTAAAAAACATAAATTTGAAATAAATGAAATTCACATAAAATAAATAAATAAATGTAAACCACAAAATTCAATATTAAAAAATAATTAAATATAAATAAAATGATGTTGTACCCCTATTATATATATATAAACATAAATTATTAAATTAATTTTACATAAGTCTAAAAGAGTTTCGGAAGCATGATTTATATCCAAAGATAATAGGAATATGACTATGTAAGGTGATACCGAAGTAGCAGATATTTATCCACTCAAGAAAGGTTGCAATCAAATTAATTCATTAATTGATAAACTTATATTTATTTTGTAAAAAACAATGAAAGCCGAATTATTTACATTATTTGGATACCCATTTATTAAAGTTAACTTATTTCATTTATAATTTTTCAATATAAATATGTCTATATATATATGTGTATGTGTATGTCTGTTTTTCTATGTACTTTGTAATTAAGGAATAATTTACATATTTATTTTGTTTAATTCATTCAATGTTTACAAGAATTGCGAATAATGTAAGGTTATTTTAATAAATTTATTGAAAAGCTATTGAAAATTTATTGATAATTATATAACTATCAAAAAACTTCATTATTAAAATTAATTTGAGAAAAAGGAAATAAATAGAGTTTCACAAAATTTACGTCGTGATAAATAAAATTGAAACATAAAACATCATACCAAATATTTATAGTTATTATTTTTACCTAACTTGATGATAATTATTTATTAAAAATTTGATATACAATGTATAATCTAAAATTAATCTAAATATTCAAAAGCGTTATTCTTAAAATTAATTAAGAAACATGTAAAATTTTCTTGAAATATATCTCCAATGAAACAAGAAAAAAAGGTATTCAGATAGTTATCAGATTATATAGTAAGAAATCATTATTGAACAACATTGAGTATGCTTTAAATTAATAAATTGAATGAATGAATTGAATTCATTGGATTATGATTATAATGATAATACTGATGTAAATACTGATATCATAATTGATGATTATTGCTATCAATAATCACAATTTAATACACAAAAACCGAATTTTATATTTTCAAGCTCCCAGACAATAAAAAGCCATACTAAAAACTACATGAACAATTTGCACCGAGATATGTTACCTGTTAATAATGGTTTTTCAAAACCGATAAACCATTATTAATAACTATATCCTTACTAATTTGCTAATGACAATAAAAAAAAATTCGTCTATTACACAATGTTAAACATCACACATGATGAACACTTAATTTACATGTTATATTTCCTAACGTCTATTTTGTCTAGATGTATAAAAGTATTTATTTAGTTTCCTTTATGCAGCTAATAGTTATATTGTAACTGATTAATGCCGAGAAACTTTTAAACCCCACTACCCCCTGCACCCCGCAGCACCCCCACACCCCCCGGGTTATTATTATTATTATATACTCACTGGTATAAATCCCGTGAAAGACCAAAATCTCCTATTTTTGCAGTGCAAAATTCTGACGGATCTGATAGAAGAATATTTCGGGCTGCAATATCTCTGAAATTTTGGATGGAACTTATATTAATATGTGATACATTATAGCTTGTTTTTTATTTCGATTTTCGTAAACAATTTTTTTAATTAGTGGTGGAAAATAATGTTATGGAAATATCTAGGCTATGTCTAGTTTGAAATAGAAAACATGATATAAAACAAAAAAATTCAATTAGACAAAAGCGACAAATGCAATAAATTTATCAAACAATAAACTCATTTTAAACTCTTATTATTAGTATCAAATTAAACTTATATATCATGTCGACAGAATATAATTGCAGAATAAAGAAAAATTAATATTTAAATTGTCTATAAAAGTACATAGATATATTTTTCTAAGAAAATTAAAATATCTAATTACATCACTCTAATTAAAATTGAAATTAGAGCTCTCCGTTATTGAAATAAATCTTGAATACATCAAGGAACGGAATATAATTCTCATCGCCTTTCCACAAAACATCCAATACCACATTTTGTGCTTATTCAATTTTGACTCGGGTTTGGCGGATTTATTAAAACATTGATATATGGTAGTTTCTATCTTGATTCTATATTTGCAGAAGTTTTTTTAATGTTTGAATATTGAAATATATTTCAGTATTTGCAATCGTATTGTTGTTGCCACAAAAATACCAAAAATAACCACCACAATAATTGAACATTATCAATTTATTATCAGGCTCTATAATTCTTTTCCAGAAGGTTCTTTTATCCTCCCACAGATATAAAGATCCACCTAAACTTTTTTTAGTAATTTATTTATTTATATATTATTCAAGTTTGACACTCTACAAATTATACAGTACATACTTAATTCACTAACTGTAATCCGTTGTAAAATTAAGTCGCTATGTTCTTAATACGTTATATGTTGATTGCTTGTGACAGATGGCATGAAATAATACACACAACTTGCTAAATAAACGTATTCCATTTGTTTTAATTATGGCACATATTACAATCCATCGAATGAATGATGTTATTTAATTTATGTATTTTTATCCTTCAAAAGGGATTAGAGTAAAGTAATAACCATTTAATACAAGAATTTAGAAATCGTTTAAATATGTTGCACCAAGTAAGAATGTAAGTAATATGGAAGTGTGATATTTGATGCATCCCCCCTACCTGAGTAAAATTGTTTTAAATTTCGTGTCAATTTTTGGAAATTTTTACAGCTAACCAGAATCAAGTATTTGTTTTTTGGTTGTCATGGCATTTTATTGGCCTATTTAGACAAGGTCAAGGTCGTTTTCAATTAATTCAAGGGCACATGGTTCGATTTTGCTAATTAGAAATTGATCTGAAGTACCCTATTGGTAGTATTTCATTCAAGTACATCATTCAAGTAAAATTATGGATTTTTCTAAATACGATGAATTATGGCCATATATTATCCGATCAGGGTGATTTCAACATGGATTCTGATTAAGCCAAAGTCGGTCAGTATGATTCAGCTAATTATAAATTGATCTGATGTACCCTAATGGTAGTAATCGATCATTCAAATACAATTATTTAATTTTACCAATACGTTGCACTGTAGCCGTGTAATATGACATTCAAGTGGTTTCAATGAGGATTCCGACTAAGTCGAATTCTATTTCACTACCTTAGAATACTACTTACAATTGTCGCTTTTTCACAGCACGACGCGTTGTAGGGCGGATTCGCCATTCATAACGACTAATTCAAGTATGGAAATGATTTTAAATATAATACAAGTATGTAATCGCTATACGTAGATACTATGGTATACAATAAGTATACTATAAGTATGCTATAAGTATACTATAAGGATACTATAATTATACTATAACAGTTTAATACCTTAAACTCCTAAAGTTTAATATCCTAAAATACCTAAACTCCTAAATTTTAATACCACAAACTCATATAATCCCTAAACTCTTGAATCCCCAAAACTTCTAAATCACTAAACTCCTAAATCCTTAAACACCTAAATCCCTAAACTGATTAATATCTGAACCCCTAAATTCCTAAACTCTCAAATACATAAATTTCAAAATCCCTAAACTCCTAAATCTAAATCTAAATCCAAACTTCTAAAATCTTTTCCATCAATTAGAATCATTGAAGCACACGTGATGAATGAAATAGAATGTCATTCATTATTATTATTTCAAAAGTGACATAGTAGGAAAGTAAGCATTTAGGGTATAATAACAAAAATGTCAGTGTCAATGTTCATCATCAGTTTCATCTTCACAACTCGGGATATCAGTAAAGTTGATATAGCCATCTACAAATTGACGAGCTCATGCTCACTATCCGACTGATATCATGGTGTTATTACTTAAAGCGTATTATATTTCCCATTGTTTTATAAATTAGTCCCAATTGTGTATTTTTCGTACAACCGTTCAAAAATGACAAATGATGATGAATCCTCTGTTTCACAAGCTTTTCAATCTCCTTCAGTATACGCAGAAATGCTCTATCCTTCCAATATATTAGAGTAGAATATTTCCAACGAGGAAGGAATTAGAAGGACTGGAAATTTTATACGGGTTATAGAAGGGCATTTTGTTTTGAATATCGACATGTTTCTTGTTATCACAGCCATAATCAATATCCGATTTGTTGGAGGAAGACCCTCCTTCCTCTTCAGACTCCTTTTCCTTCTCTTCTTCTCCAGACACTTCACTCTTGACATGTTGATGTTTGTATCTGCGCTTCGTGTTTCTTGTTTTAGTATAATTTTCCTTCTTCTCCTCGGATGGACGGAGATGGATTGATCCATACTGTTGAAATTAATAGTTAACATTTATATAATATTGTATTATGTTTATAGACGTATGCCTATAACCAAAAAGATAATTTTAGACCTTATATATACATGAACACTTAGTAAAAACAAACATGGATATCCGACTGTTGCACAAAACCAGTATTACTGTTGCCAGGCCATCAATGTCAAGTAAGATTACATTTGTGGAATATTTACTACGATGTCGTCATCTCCTATTCAGTGAGTAGCTTCAGACTATTTATTGGTTTACAGGAACAGACTATAAGTTGCCATATGACCTTGACTGATTTGTCAAAATAAATGAAATTGGGCAACCTAAGTCGTTTGATATTTTAAAACCACATTATTGTATTGTACTTGATGATTTGATGGAGCAGGGGGAAAATTCTCAGCCGATAAGCGCTCTGTTTACAAGAATAGTTCATTACTTACCCTGATTCGCCAATAATATTACTCAAAAATCTGTTTGTCATGCGAAAAGAGACATGTACACAATCACTGAATACCCATTATTTGGTCATGTTTAAGAATCCGAGAGATGCTGCCAAATCAGTCATCTGGGTCGTCAAATGTTTCATGGAGAATATATTTTTTTACCTCTGTCGTCAAGTATATTGTACACGACAATCATCAGGCCAACCTATTTTTAGATCTTCATCAGAATACACCTGACCATTTACGAGTGATCAGTCATATTAAATCCAATGAGAAGCCACACTATGTCTACCTAACAACGGAACAAGCCGGTAAACATTATAAACAATAACACGGGCGACGCAAGCCTGCTAAAATTTCCAAAATAAACGAGTCCCCATTTGTTCAAAGGATTCTCATAAGTGAAGCAAAATTTGAGGTTTTAGGAAAGATCTACCTCCAGATAAATCACCTAAAATTCATGCTCATCATTTACTGGAAGCAAGAAGGCGATCGACAGGAAGTCTCTTCCCCTCAACCATCTCCAACAGCCCAATCACCAACACCACCACCAGCGCCAGTATCAAATACAACAAGAAAGCGCAAGCAGACCCTACTACTTGCAATAAACGCGTTTCCAAAATACTGTCGTGCTAAAGGACTCATATTGGTGGAACTTCTAACTAACGATGGAATTAGAGAGGTCCACTCCCCGATGATAATAGTTATCCAATTGTCAAGTCAGCGTATCAAATATAAAATATGTGACTTGACAATTGGATAACTAT
>JAUZND010069270.1:0-17229 GCA_034780555.1 Coelogynopora nodosa | reverse complement strand
AAAATAAATCTGAAAATAAATCTGAAAATAAATCTGAAAATAAATCTGAAAATAAATCTGAAAATAAATCTGAAAATTTATAATGAAGTAGACAGTCGTCGATATATCTTAGAATGTGATATTGAATTTGATGAGAAAACAAAATGGAAAACAGCAAAATTTTCTATGTCTCCAATAAAAAGAAAAGTAGACTATAAAGAATTATCTCCTTATCAAAAACTTTCATTAAAAAAAAGATTATATTCCAATTCATAAAATAATTTTAGATTTACATAATAAAGAAAAATATCTTGTACATTATATAATAATATTATATTAAATTAGGAGCAAAGGTAACTAAAATTCATAGACTGATTTTATTTTATCAAGAAGACTGGCTAAAACCATATATATATCTTAATACAAAAATAATAACAGAAAATAAAACAGAATTTAAAAAAATATATTAAATCTTTTAAATAATTCGTTCTATGGAAAAACACTTGAAAATATTAGAGATAGAGTACATATTTTTTTAAGTATTAAGAAAGAAAAGCTATTAACTTACTATCAAATTCTTTATATTTCCCTCAAGACATTGCACGTAAAGATTTAACCTTATTTAAAAAAATAGTTTCAATTACATTTTACAAACCATATTTTTTAGGAATGTGTATTTTAGATTTATCAAAATTAATTACGTATAAATTTTTCTATTATGTAATTCTTAAATATTGGAAAACGAAAACATTAGAAATTTTATATCATGATACCGATTCTTTTTTTCTTGAAATATTGACTAAAGATGTTTATAAATATTTATAAAAAATTAAAAATCACATGGATTTTTCTAATTATCCAAAAGGTCATTTTCTTTATAGTGAAAACAATAAAAAAGTTTCAGGAAAATTTAAACATAAAAAAAGCTGGTAAAATTATTAAAATAGTAATATTTATTAGAAGTAAATTATATATTGTAGAAATTGATGGAAAATTGAGCATTAAAATATTAAAAGGAATATTAAAATCCGTAGTAAAAAAATTAACTTAAGAAGATTATGAAAGATACTTATTTGAATATGAAACGAAATATATAATGACCAAATTACAACCGTCTCATTTTGAAATTTAAATTAAAGAATATATTAAAAGAGGATTATATCATTTTGATAATAAAAGATATTTAGTTGATGATGTAAATACTTTACCTTATGGAATAATTTTTAAAGAAATATATGATGAAACTGATAAAGAAGAAATAATTAAAAAAAAAAAACTACAAAAGAAGAAATTTTTCTGAAGAAAAGACTAGATAAATCTAATGAAATAATAATTATTTAATTTGAAAATAAGGAAATAACAAAAGAAGAAAAAGCTTTAAAAGAAATGGAAAAGGAAAATAAGAAAAAGGAAAAAAAATAATGAAAATAAAAAACTTTAAAATAAACAAAAATTGATAAGAAACTTAAGAAGAAAAAACTAGAAAAACAAAAACTTGAAATTGAAAAACAAATTAAGATATTTGAATCTGAATATGATGAATCTAATAAATATGATGAATTTGAGGAATGTAATTTTAATTATGAATCTTCTCAAAGAGACTGGGATAACTTAAATTAAAAAATAGAACGGAAAAAGAAAAATTATGGAAATTCTAAAAAAGAAAATTCTAAGTGGGAAAAAGAAATACGAAGAGAAGAAGATGAATTTTGTGATACAGAAGAAAAAACATTATTAAATCAATTAGAATTAAGGAAATTATTTGGATTTTAATGTTTTATATAAAATTGAAATAAAAATTACTGAGGAAATACAAATATCCAAAAAAATTACAATTGGAAGACAATTATTATACTTATATGTTAATGATATAGATTTATTAATATTAAAAATTAATTCAGAAAATAATAAAATATTTATTTTGCAAATTGCTTTTAATTTTTTGTCTTCTTATTCATTTTAACATTGATTTATTTTTCTCATCATCTTCCGTATTTTCGAAAATTTTATTTTTAAATTCTTTTAGCCATTTTCATCAACATGTGTGTCTTTTATGAAAACTTTATTTTCTGTTAGTAATTCAAAATTATCATCTCTTATTAACCCAAAAGCTTTTCTCATACCAGGTACCATTGCAGTATGGTTTTCACCTTGTTTAGTTTGTTTGAGTAGCTAAGGTTTTATTTAAACCTTTAAGATTAGAAATAACTTCTTCTCTGAGTTCTTCATATCTTTCAATAATTTTATTGCAATTTCCATTTTTATAATAAATTTGTTTACTTAATAAATTATCTAAATATTTTTCATCTAATATTTCTTCTACTTCTTCTTCACCATCTATTTAAGCTTTTTTCTTCTCCTTGAAGTTTTATCTTTATTTTCTTCTTTAACATTTTCTTTTTCTTCTTTTAAAATTTTTTATTTTCTATCTGATACAGTTACTCCTGTTTTTCTTCTAAATTTCTTTGAAGAATTTTTGTGATTACAATGTCTTCACAAATCTGTTTCTGAGTCTTTATGGGATTTCTTATACATTGTATTATGTTCTTCGAATTCTATAACTTTTACTTTTCTCATATTTTTTATTACACTGTTGCATCTAATTGATCATATTTACTCAATTCTGTAGTTAATTTTAACAAATTAGCGGAATTTTTGGTAGTCATTTTGAAGATAACTAAATGAGATCGAAATCGATCGAAATCGATCCAAATCGGACTTAATGAGACTTAATGAAACTTAATTGATTTAAGGAATATTAAATAGATTTCAATAATAAAATTAAGAAGTTTTACTTACCTTTTTTAAATATCTAAATTAAAAATATTTACAGCTAAATTCGAATTTAGTTTCAATTTCTAATTTCTTTTTCTATAAAAATGATTTCAGTATAATAAAAAAAATTATTTAAAAATAAATCAATGTTATGACAAAGATTTCTATATTTAATTTTATTTTTATTTGTAACTGCAGAAATAATAGATTTAGTAATAAAAGTTTCTGTTATACTAGTTGCAGCTAAGAATCCGGAGATTTGAGATGCAATAAGAGGAATTATTAAACCAGAAGTTCCAATAATTAATCCAGAATTTGAAGTTACTAATAACAAAGTTCCAGCAGAAATTTTTAATCCTGTTTCAATTTTCATCCATCTGCTTTTTATTTTTTATAGTGTTCTAATTTTTCTTTTAATTGATTACTTTTTATTAACATATAATTTATTCTTTCTTTATTTCTATTTAAATCATTAAATGAAATAAGATTATTTTCTAAGTTTCTTAGATCAGGATAAATATTTTCTTCTTGAATTTTTTCTTCTTCCATTTTATTTAAAAAAATAAAACAAAAGTTTTTTAAAATTAAATTAAAATTACAACTCTAAATCTTTAAAACTCTTAAACTCTAAAATTAAAAAAATACATTATTTGATTAATCCTACATCGTTTACTCTATCACTATTATAATTTCTTGAATAAAGTCATTTATTCAAAATACTCTTTTTAAAATAAATAAATTTTATTTATTATTATTTGGAATTAGAATTTGTTTACCAAAGATAATATAATTATCTTATCTTATATAGTTCATTACAGAAATTAAATTTGAATATTTTACCTGTAAATTATATCCAAGTCCCCATTTATCATTTTCACTTCTATAAATACAATTTTCTCCTTTCATGAAAACAAAAAATGTAAACATATTATTATAACTAAATTGAAAAGATATAAATGATCTTTCATTGAAAGTTATTCCAGATTTACTACTAGAAATTGATTGTTGAGGAGCATTAAATCTTTTGCACCTCAACAGTTTTTTTTTGTAGAAAGATCATTTATTAATTTTATTCTATTAAAATAGAAAGTTAAAGTCTAAAAAGTTGGAAAACATTAATCATAAATATATATATAATTTAAGTATTTTTCTAAAGCAGAAACAAGAACAATTAAATCTAAGGAATCTTTGTTATTATTGTAATTTCCTTATAATATCTTGCTGAACCAAATGTATTTAAAAGTGTCATAAAATTTCAAAAAATAATTGCATATTAAAAAATATTTAATTTAAATTTCTTTAAAAAATTTAATGATTTTTTTTTTACTTTTAATACTTTTTCTTCTAAAATATTTCAATAAAACTAATAAAATAATTTTCTGTATTTATTTCATTATATGAACCACTTTCATTATTCCCAGAAACCCTTTTAATTCCCGAAAATTTTATGAAAATTTATTTTCTTCTAGATATAAAATTACTAATTTAATCATATAATTTGCGAAACTGCCGCTTGATTTTAATTCTATAACTTTATTTGTAAAAACTTTTGGCATAATAACACTCTTAAATTTTCCATTTAATTAAATATTTGCAATTAAATTAGACCATTCTCTTATTGAAAATTCCGTTGCTTGATTTGGTAAAATATGACATGATCTTTCTGAAGATTTTAAAATTTGTAATTTAAAATTTAAAAATCTTTTATTTACTGCGTCAAATTCAAAAACAGGATCTGAGAGATTAATTATGTTTTATTTTTCATATCTAAATCTTATGGAGATTTTCTAATTTCCGTTATACTTGTTAAGCGGTCTTCATTAAAATTCCTGTTTTAATTTGACTTGCATCAATATTATTTATTTTATAATCAAAATATTGTTTATTTAATGCATCAAATTGATGAATCGGAGTAGATAAAAATTGAATATTATTCATATTCATGTCTGAATTTATAGAATACGATCACCAGATTCATTTAAATATCTTTTTTCATTTAGTGTTGCATTTTTTTTCTTTATTATTTGTAAGTGACCAAATTAATTCGTTGTCATTTTTAAGATAAAAAAAATAAAAATTAAACTAAAATTAAATTTTAAAAATAAATGAAAACATTTTCAGATTGGACTAAAGTTTATGGAGACGATACTTTAACTAACTTTCAATTAATTAAATGGAGTAAAGAACTAAACATCAACCTTTTTATTATTGCATGAGAAATGAAATTAAACAACTTAAAAATAAAAATAAATGTTTTGGAATTGTAAATATTCATAATTCAGATCAGAAAAGGGTGTAACACAGTACATTATATAAAAATAATAATGAATTTTATTTCTTTGATTGATTTGGATTACCGCCTGTAACTCAAATTATTAATTTAAAAAATAAATCAGGGCGAAAAAAGGGCTCTAAAGATAAATATATGTTATACTTTTTAATTAAAAAAAAGGGGAACTACAAACTGTGGACAGCTCAGTTTATTCGTTTTATATCAATTATCTCTAGGAGAACATTTTCAAGACATTGTTTGATCTCTAGTAAAAGAAATTCAAAAAAATAAAACTAATAAAATTATTAAAATATGTACTAAGTGTGATATTGACAAATTATTTCAAGATTTTGAATTTAGAAGAGATAGAAATAAATATTCAACAATATGTAATTAATGTCGATCAAAACAGTCAGCTAAAAATGACGAATTACATAAATAGGAACGAACGATTTATTTTAAAAATTATCGAGATAATGAATTAAATAAAGAAAATTGAACGATTTATCTTTAAATATATATGGATATATAAATAAGGAGAAGGCTAGAGAAAGACAATATATTAGGACAAAAAATAAAACTGAAACAGGTGAGCAATTTACAATTTCAACAAATTTGTCGCGTAACTTATATCGTTATTCAAAAAGAAATAATAATAGAAAACATTGTCCAACTCCAGAATTAATTGTGATATCAAAAACAGATTTAATAAGTTGGTTGAATTTTTCTAAACAAGATTTTGTTACAGATGAAAGTCCTGAAGTTGATCATATAATTGCTAAATCTCTATTTAATGCAACAAATAGAATAGATTTAGAAATATGTTATAACTGGAGAAATTCAAGATCTTTGAATGGAAGTGATAATAAGATTAAATCAAATAAGATTGAAAAGGTAATTTTTGGTTTTATGATTGTCCATCAAATATTTTTGAAAGATTATATTTAAAAACATGGTATAAAACAGAATGTAAGTTTAAGAATTTAATTTTACTAAAACTTGCTTCAAATGCAGCTGAATAGTTATTGTTTCTTTACCAAAATCAATCGGATTATCGTTTTCATCAAAAATTAATATTTGAATGTTTTGAATTAAATTTGTATTTAAAGGTAAATAAATTGGTTTAGTTTCTCTTTCTATTATTTTATATCATATAGGAACAGAGAGGCTTGGGATTGAATATATAATATTTTAAATATTTTAATTTAAATATCCACCTTCTATGATATTACGGTGAATATTTATAGAATTAATATCATTATTTATATTTGCAATGTTTTCTGATGAATAGGCTTTAGTTTCAGAATAAACTTTAGCTTCAAATCCTAAAATATCTTTAAAAGAATTTTCTATTTTGAAATATATTTTTCTATTTTTTTTAAAGTTAATTTTACTCTGTTAGTCGTGGGATAAGGACTGAAAAAATTATGTTAATCATTAATAACAGAATTTAGATATTTTATTTTATAACTTCCTGGAGTTATAGTTTTATTTTTCCAGCTTCCATAAAAATATTTAAATTTATTATTTTCTTGAGTTGTATTATTAATAGTATTAAAATCACTGAAATATTTTAATCCAAGTTTATAATTTCTGTCATTATTTAATTGAATCGGAGTATCAAATTTAACTTCTAGTCTTCCTGATTTTCCTCCTTTTCCTGTAATTACAAATAACTTTTCTTGTTTTAAACTTAATTGATTCAAGTTTAATTAAAGCTAAATTAAAGTTTAATAAAAATAGAATTGAATAAAAATTAAATTATAAAATTAAATAAAAAAGAAAAGAAAATATTTGAAATGATTTTCTTATTCTTTTTACTTTAAGAAAAATTTATAATGTTCAATATTTATAACTTTCTTTTCTAGTAATCTATTTAAAATTTCATTGATTTCATTATAACTAGAATTCTGTCCTTGTATTTCTGCAGTTCACTATTTTTTTAATCTATCAAGTAATTAATTTTTATTATGTGAAATAATTATTGTTTCTAATTTTTCTCCTTCAATTTCAGAATCACTTTTTTCAATTTGTTGAATATCAGGAAATTTAAATTTATTGTTTAATGTTTTAAATCTTTTAGTGGATTTAGATCCATGAACATTTAAACAATTAAAATTTTAATAATAATATTTTAAATCATTTTCTTCGAACTGATTTAAATCTGATCCTTTAATTAATTCAATAACATTTGGAGTTAATGCGAAAATCTCATTCGATTTTTTAATTGGATCATACATATGAGGAATGTCGTCTTTTAAAAATAAATTGAATTGTTTTTCTTCCAATCATTAAAAATCCATCATTATTTATTCCTGGCCTAAATGAAGGAGACAGATTTTCATTTATTTCATTTTCAAATAAATCTTTAATCTGTAAAAAAATGTTCAGGAGATTGTTCTATAGATTTATTAAATATTTAATAGTTGGTTTTGGCATTTTAGTTATGGATTCTTGAATTGTATCTAATTTATCTAAAGTTGGTTTTTGCATATTTTCTAGATTTTCTTGAAGTCCTAATTTAATTAATTTATCTTGATAAACTTCATTTTTAAATTTGTTTCTTGCATGAGACAAGTTTTTTTAGTTTAGTAAGATATGAATCTATTGAAATTATATTAGTCATTTCAAGTAAAATTTAAATAAACAATAAAATGAAAGAAATTTAAAAACAAAATTTAACAATAATTTTAAAAATAACTTTTCTTTTTTCTTTTAAAATATTTATATTTTTACTCTTTTATTTAAAGGTTTCCTTATATTAACAAAAATATATTAAAATTCATCTGGGTTATTCCATTGTTTTGAACAAATTAGTTTAAATTCATCTATATTCATTTCAATATTCACATCTTATATAATTTGTGATAAATTTATGTCATTTAATGAAAAGGAAATGAAACAGCTTGCATTTTTCTGATTAAACTACTGTCTGACCATAAAAATGTTGAGATAAATAAATAGAATGACAGGATTTGTGTCTTGCTTTAGTGACAAAATCTTTTATGTAATTGTTGATTTTTTTGAGTCACGGTATCATCAAATATAATTAAATTTTCCTTTTTACTATCTACTTTATTAATAGCAATATTTTGAGGATTACGTGTAAAATTTATTGGAATTCCAGTTATATTTTTATTTGTGTTTTCTTGTTTAATTTTTTCTTTTAAAAGATCTTCAATTTTACAATGTTGAATTTATTAATCATTTTCATATTAATAAAATAAAATTTGAAGATCTCCTTTACTAAAAATTGTAAACCTTTTCAAAATTTATAATAAGATTGTTCAATATTTGAAGATAACATTATTAAATGTTTATTGTCTAATAATCCATGAGTTGTTAAAACCTTAAATAAAAGAAAGGTTTTTACTGAGCCAGAGGAGCCGATAATACAAGCAAGTAAAGGATTAGGAAATAGCTTAGAATGATAAAATTTATTTAAATTTGTCATTTTTATTTAATATTATATTTAATATTTTATTCATTATTTTAATCTTTATTTTTTGAATGAGGGCTCAAATACTGCCTACTGCCGATTTTTCAATTTTAACATTATCTGATAAAAAATAAATTTTAGATTTTATTGATTTTCTTTTTTCTTTATTAATTTTTTTAATTAAATTCTTTTATTCCTGTTTGTTGTCTTGCAAGATACAAACACCTGCATCTTTTGGAAGATAAGGATTTAATCCTGCACATTTTGGTGCTTTTTTCCAGATTTTTCTTCTAAAGATTTATTATGACGTCTTTCTTGTTCTTTTAATTCTTTATCTTTTGCTTGTATATCCAGATATTTTTCTGCAATACCTATAGAAACACCAGCTGCGGCCGAAATTTTACCAAAAAATCAATGGTAAAACAGTTAAAAGCGGTTTCTTCTTTTTTTAATATTTTCTACTACTTTTTTAAAATCTTTACTTTTTGGGATATTTTATATTTTTTCTTTTTAAAAGTTAAAGATGTAGGTTTTCCAATTTCTATTACTTTGATTATTTTAAAAATAAATTTATCCATTTATTATAAAGGATTAAGTGTTAAAAATTGTTTTTTAATACAAGTACTTTGAATTTATCTTCAGCTGAAGGCATTTTAATGAAAAAAAATTAAGGAAATTTTTTAACGAAATATTTTTAATGCAATTATTTTATTGAAATAACTTAATGAAATTATATGAAATTATTTTACTTAATCGACCCTAGTCATCTTTTTAAAAATTATTTCAATAATATTTGACTGCTCCTCCAGTAGTAGGCAATAAGCTGTGAGTTGAATAGCTGTACCTTTCTCTATAGGTATTACAATTTGAACTCCATTGCGCTGTAAATTCTCACTATGTGGTACGGTCTTAAATATAAGCAAAATAATGGGCAACAATTTCGAAATGTTATTATATCATACTGTGAAATTACACCAAATTTCAAACACATTTCTTGAAATAAATCATACATTTCATTAATATCAAAAGAATTGGGATCAATTGTAATGGGCTCAATAGGAAAGCGCTCTTGATTCAGCCAAATCTGTAATCTTCTAATCTGAGAATTTCCTGGATTATTTCCATTTATCCAAAATTTAGAATTAGTTGTGTCAAAAGATGGAGCTCCATGTTTGAAGCAAACAAAACATTTTTTTAATAAATAAGAGAATATAGCCAATTTGTGCTTAATAGAATAACATATCTGATGAAGATCCCCGAATCTTCATGAGAAGAGTTTGAATTTCTCGCATACTGGGTTCTATTCCCAAATTTGTGTCAAATTCGTTAAAATCAAAACAATGACGTTGCAATGGTTTGTACAAAAGACTTTTTAAATCTTGAAAGTGGTTTTTTAGACGCTTTTGGTTTTTTGGGGGAGTTTCAATGGAAAGTTTATATTGGAGAGTGGATTCTCGTCGTTTGTTTTCTGGTAATTTGTTTATTAAAGAATAAATAAAGTCATTGAGTTTATTTAAGGAATCACACGAAATTGGTAAATCTTTTAAACGGGGTAAAATAGCCACACTTTCAGATTGATCCATTAAATTACTTGTAGATTGATCCATTATACAGTATAACACAAAATTGTTAAACAAAAATTAACTAGATATAAACACAACCTGATTCACTGATAATAATTGGAAAAGTAAAATTATAATTCAGTATTATAACCAGTTTTGTTGACGTTCGTCGTCCTTTGTTAGAAATAACAGCCATAATTTCAGCTATTGATCCAGTGTCATACTAGCGTAGACAAGAAACTACTTTGAATAATTAATTAGTTTTAGTCAGTAAATTGCTCCAGGAACCTACGCTTGTATTTCCCTTCTTATAATGTACATTATAAATTACGTATTATCTGTATAGTAAACTATTATAGTTAAATTATTTTTTATTTTAGAAATATTTGTTATAGGAAAATTATAAAATTGAGTAATTAAATTTAGTTTAATTTACGGGAATACATATTAAATAATTAAAAAAATTAAATAAAAACTTTTCAAATGACGGTTACATTCTAAATGCTTATAAATATCTCTAACAGAAACATCACAAATATCACATCTAATTTTCTATCTTTTATCATAATTAATTTTATGTTTTATATTATTACATTTCTTACAATATAGAAACTATATCCAGTATTTTCTATTTCTAGGCAACATCCACAGATATTATCAATACTTTTTAATATTATTTTTGTATGACATTCTTTACAAAAATAATTGAAGGAATTTCTTTAATTATTTAAACAATTATTGCATTTTTCCATTTTTGAGATTTAGTTTTTATTTAATTTAATTATTAAATTAAATTATTCAAATTCTAATTTTTCTCATACCTCATTTTTCTGATCATAGTTTCTGTTTCCATTCAATTTCTAAAGATTTATTTAAATTTTATTTCTCCTTAATTATTTAAATTTTATTCTCAGTAGAATAATTAGGGTAAAAAGCAGAATGAAGAGACCTTAAATGAGCGAAGCGAATGGTTATTTTTATTATTTCTGGAGCGAAGCGTACATTTTATATAAAAAACCATAATGTATAATTTTATATAAAAAAGAACAATGTATAATTTATATTAAAAAAAAAGTATAATTTTACAGTATATAAAAAACAACAATGTATAATTTTATATAAAAAACAACAATGTATAATTTTATATAAAAACAACAATGTATAATTTTATATAAAAAACAACGATGTATAATTTTATATAAAAAACAACAATGTATAATTTGATATAAAAACAATAATGTATAATTTGATATAAAAAAAACATTGTATAATTTTATATAAAAAACAACAATATATAATTTTATATAAAAAACAACAATGTATAATTTTATATAAAAAACCACAATGCCACAACGTTTAATTAAAAAAACAATAACCTTTTCTCTAAAATTCTTGCATTTTTAATTTATTGATTCAAGACGATCAAATCGGAAAGAATCACAAAAATATGTTCAAAGCGTATCGAACTGTATCGAAGTGTATCGAAGCGTATCAAAATGTATCGAAGACTATCAAAGCGTATCGAAGTGTATCAAAGCGTATCGAAGTTTATCAAAGTATTTCAAAGTGTATCGAAGTGTATCGAAGCGTATCAAAGCGTATCGAAGTATATCGAAGCGTATCGAAGTGTATCGAAGCGTATCAAAGTGTATCAACGTATTTCGAAGTGTATCAAAGTGTATCGAAGCGTATCAAAGCGTATCGAAGTGTATCGAAGCGTATCGAAGTGTATCAAAGCGTATCGAAGTTTATCAAAGTGTATCAAAGTGTATCGAAGTGTATCGAAGCGTATCAAAATGTATCGAAGACTATCAAAGCGTATCAAAGTGTATCGAGGTGTATCGAGGCGTATCAAAACGTATCGAAGCGTATCAAAGCGTATCGAAGCGTATCAAAGCGTATCAAAGCGTATAGAACTTTATCGAAGCGTATCGAAGTGTTTCTTAAAATTATTCAAAAACAATTTATTCTATAAGCAATACTTGTATATATACGTAACATGATGTATCGCTCTACTAAATATATTTTAAATATTGCCTGAATTAAATTAATAATTTCAAATAATTTATCGGACGAACATTAACCAGATATATAACTCATAATACCTAAAAACCTTTAGGTTGATATCAAACCTGCTCAGGGTGGGAAGGGGGGAGGGTAGCTAAGAAAAAGAAGAAAAAAAGGAGGAGATAAAAGAGAAAAAAGAAGGGGGAAGGGGAGGAAAAACTTAAAATAAATAAGCTGGAAGGTAAAGTTGAAAAAGGGAAAAAAGAAGGGGGCTGGGAAAAAAGGGGTAAAAGGGATGGGGGTTCAAATAGGAATTTCCACCTCCTGAAAAAAATGCTGGGAAGTTTTGGTTGACTCTCAATCAAAAGATTCATTTCGGTCAGAATTGTACTGCGTAGCAGCGTTTCTTTGTTGATTTGGGTGTCACTAGTTTTTGATCGCTACCGATAGCAGGTGGTGAAGTTTTAATTAACGTTTTTGAAAATAATTGACAGATTCAATAATGGTGAATCATTCACATAAAACGAGTCTCTTTTTGACCCAAAGAAATTTACGTTTGAAGGTTAATTAATTTTTTTCTAGGCAATAAGGCTATAACTTTTGACAGTTTTACTTAAAATATTGCTAGAAGAATATTTCGAAATACCTCGAAATATAGGGTTATGCAACTCATACAGTTGGATGAAAAAAATACGGTTTGAGTCCTCGGGCACCCATTTCATGCACTTAAAGATTAAAAAAGTAAACCGACCATTCGCTGTGCGGATACTAAATATATTCCTGAGGGTAACATTGGTTGGATCTGCATGGCAATGTTTTTCATTACTAATTTTTACTTGGCGTTTTTATTATCTAAAATTTTCGAGTACATTTTTAACTATTTTAGCTAGATAAGTTATAATTATAAGATAATTATAATTTTTCCTTGTTTGCTCTACAGGACAGATAGAGATGGGTTCAATGAATACCATCCGCCACCCCACCCTCCGTTAATGGCTAAGAAAGGGTACTTATTTAAACACTGTTTTATTTTATATTAGTTACGAGAGTATCTGTTATTAATTCTTTAATGCTTTAATTCTGTTATGATCAATTATTAAGGATAGAAACGAAAATATTTCAACCACAAAGTTCCATTCACAAATCTATTATCAGTTGACTATCTGAGTTACAAAAATAATTACCTAAAATACTACATTTAAATCCTTAAAATGAATAACCTTTTAGTCTATGAGCTGAATTGTTATGATAATTATGTTCGAGTTAATTGTTAATTGGACAGAAAGAAATAACAATAGTAATCATTTTCGTGAATTTATGGTTTATAAAATTTATCAAGTTATCATGTTTTTCGTTTAAAATCGTATTTTTTAAATATATCATTTATTATTATAAGATTATAAATGAAAGAAATGCATATAATTAATATATTTCATATTTTTCAAAAATTTAGAACAAAACAGTCAAGTTTTCACAATAAAATCAAAGTTATTAATTGTATAGGGTTAGTTGTTAGATGTTCTACTGGAATATTATTATTGTGTAAATGTTACGTATTGAAAAAGCGGACACAAGTAATTACAATTTCAAATAACTAAATACAGAAAAACCCTTATAGTCATAAATACTAATGATTTTTAATAGTGAAATCAATTTAGTTTTATATATTATATTAGGAATTCTACATAATGATATTACAATTTTGGATTGTTACATATATGATAATTACGGAGAAAGTACACACAATGTCGAAATTAGTAATGTTTGGCTTATAAGATAACATATAGGATATACATATAGGATATAGGATATAACATATAGGATAACATATCATTTATTATATAATCTACCTGAATAATCATCGTTTACAATAAAAACAAATTAGACAAACATCTGGATATCACATGAGTAGCATAATCGGCATATTGTATTGTTTGTCTTTATATAAAATATGCATATGGTACAATATGTCCAATAAATTAAATATCAATGTGGTGCTTTTCAGAATATGTTAACAAAGATCTATACAATAACATTTTGTAATAAAGAAAAAGTCTTAAATATTGTTTTAATCATAAGTAAAATAATTACAATAATTACTCTTACCAAAACAGTTGTATATAAAAACGCGTATTTTATTTTTAGTTGTTAAAAAGTTTTTAATTAATATTATATTTCATCTTAAATATATCTGTTTGGTCATTTATTAATTTTTTTTATTACTTATATAATATTAGATCAAATTAAAAACGATTAACTCACAAATATAGACAAAAGTTGACCGGTGGGGTTTATAAGGATTAAGCTATTACAGATTTGCTGGAAAATATTAAAAAAATACTGTTTGATATTATAGTTATAAAAAAAATTTTTTTGATTGCTTCCACTAATTTCAACTATTTTTAAAACTAAAAAATTATATTTGTAATTCGAATATTTTATTAATACGTTTTAATTTTCCACAATGTAATAAGGTATGTCTTTTTAATTTTGACAACTTTTTTTTAATATACTCCGTTCACCATATTCGAGGGTCGAGACATAAAATGTTGCTAAGCCTCATCACCAACGCTACCTTTCTCCTTGTTGACACATTTGATTATTAGTGCAGCAAAAATGACCATCAGAAACTGGAACAATAACAATATATAAATATAATATTTAAAACAATAAATAAGTAAAACTAAAATAATATACACTGCGCTACTAGTATATTTTCATTTATGCTTGATTTGGCGGAAGATTCTAGTGAGGTTGGCCATAGTTATGCTAATTTAACGAAATAAAATAATATATGAATAAATAAGGAACTATCCGTAAAAGTAACCGCTTAAAATTACTTATTAAGGAAACTACAAATAATAAAAGGTTAAAGTATAGTAATTTATCCGCAAACATTTTTGTGAATGTTTGTTTGTGGTTTGTTGATATAAATTTATTAAAATTTACTGAAATAATTTTTAAGCTACCCGTGTAATTGTAATCTTATTGATAAAAATTATGTTTTATTTAATTATCGACTTTTTTGTAACTGATAAAAGAGAATATCTTTTATTTTTGTTTTAAATCAAAATACGACCTCTTTCAGCTATAGATTTTAGTAACTATTATTTATTAAATGGTAAATTTTCAAGTTTTTAATTATTTCTATCCTTGAATAAAACTTTTTAAAACACGCTTTTAAAAAAGATTTTTATAGAAATTTAAAAACAATACTTTAACACATTGAAAATTATAATAATTCAAATTTGATATACATTTTTAATTGTAAGTGTTGTTACATTTTTTAAACATTTCACTAAAGATTTACAAATACAAATATAAAACTTTTATTTTTTGTCAGTGGTTGAGAAAACAATTTGACCTTCAATTACTAAAAATGTTGTATATAGCTGCATCGATCATCTTATTTTATTATATTTTTAACATTTTGGAAGAACTATATACGCCAATTAATGGTTCATTTCGTGACCATGTGATGACAAGATTTGTACGATGACAAATTAGATGACAATTTGTAAGATCAAATTTTTAGTAAGATTTCTATTGGTCATTACTTTACAGTAAACAGCATAATTGCATAATTATAAACCTTATAATAAACTACCATATAAAACAATATCAGACCATATAAAACCATATAAAATCATATAAAACCATATAAAACTAACTTATAACATTGGGTATTGAAAAAGAAATGATTATATGTTTTAATATTAATCCTTACTGATTAATCTAAAGAAAAAAATCATTCATCGGAAAGAGTGTACGGGATTATTATCTTGGTGTACATACAAATTCAATTTTTTACGCCAAATGTTGAACCAATTTTCGTATAGTTATACTATAAGAGAATATATTATATATATTATAATACAAAGAATTAAAATAAACCAACTTGAACAATGACAACGCCAGCCACTCCGAGAGATATATACAACATATAGGGCGAGATTTTTTCATCTAGCTTGGTGTAACAACCGATGTCATAGTTAGAATTATTATTGGAAAGGGGCGACGAGATGCAGCCGGCAAGGTCCGTAAACTTAAATGAAGGTTCCCCGGACGTTTCACAACAGCTCGTGGGATACTGAAGCGCTATATGGTTTTGGACCAAAGACATTAGAATAATTAAAGTCGATGTGCGGGACCATGTGTGCGGGACATAAACACAGTATTACAAAGGTTATTTAGAGAGAGATTGCGGATGGTTTCGAATTGACCGTACATTAAAAAATATATATAATATACATTGAGGTATTGATGGCGTATTGGTTCATAATGGTATGTGCCGAATTTTGTAGCAGTTGAGTTAAGGTTAGAATTTAAAAATTAATTTATTAAAAATTTGGTGCTATCTAGTTTTATATATAACTGTTAAAATACTAGATGCACAGCTTTACAGAGTATTATAAGCAAGATACAAAAAAAATAGTAATATGTTTAGCGTCCAATCGATTCTTTATTACACTATACGAATATAGTTTTTATAAATACAATAATCAACAAGTTAATAAATCTGCAGACGGGTTTCGGGGTTTTGCCCCTCATCAGCATACAGAGAAAGAATAAAAAAGGCACCTGTGGCTATTGGTGAGCCACATCTTCGCCGTCAATTGTTATGTTTAAATTATTATTTATTTGTAGCTTACACCGCTATTTCACGTACTAAATATATATGCAGAAAGTATTTTCCTAAAATCCTAAAGTTTTTTATCATAAATTTATAAATTCCTAAAGTTAAATATCTTAAATCTATAAACTCTTAATGTAGAATAAATTTAGAATTAATTATTAACTCAAATTATTTACGATTGGTTGTTTCTATATAAAATGTCCATTTTATAAATACTTAATTAATATATTTCTTACTTAAAATATTACTTTAGGCATTTTTATTGAAATTTAAAAACAATACTTTAACACATTTAAAAATAATAATTATAAAAAAAATATATATAATTATTAAAAAATAGTTCTAAATCTATAAACTTCTAAAATCCCTAAACTCATTAACCCCCTAACAATCGGGAGTTCAGTAATAAAGATACATGAAACATATAAGAAGCTGACTTTTTATACAAATATGGAGAGTTGGAAAGCCTGGCTCAATCTTAAGTACAGCTCCGGCCATTAGTATCCGGACAGTAAGAAAATTTTAATTTTTTTCTGTTATTTTTATTATTTTATAATTT
>JAUZND010069259.1:0-17229 GCA_034780555.1 Coelogynopora nodosa | reverse complement strand
CTTCAAAAATTCCATGAAGGGGCTAGATATTTAATTGATTAGATCTCATTATTAATTTCTGTTCATTGTAAAAATGCATAATGCTTAAAAATGCTTTTCATGTACCGTACTGGACATTTAAATGATTGATCTCTTTATTAATTTTTGTTCATTGTAATAATACTCTTGTTTGCCACACGATAATGCCGAGAGGCCCTGTGTGACGTACTACTTATAAATAAATAAATAAGTTCAGTTTTAAATTATTTATAACAAAAGCAAACAAAAGTGTAGAGCATGTTTTCATGGATAGTATGTTTATCCATTATTACATTTAGCATAGCATTTTTTTTAAATCAACACATAAATTGTGCCTGACTGTGGTCTATACCATGATTATGCGGAGTTTTGCATTCCACACAGGGCATACAAAATCGTTCGGTCGTAGATTTTATTTGCAACATTTTTAACTGTACGAATTCAAAGATTCTGCATGAAGCGATAAACGTCATTACTGATTTATAATTATTTGAATAGAGAGTAAACTTAGAAAAATTAAAGAAAAAGCAAATGATCAACAATTATAGATTTTTTTATTAACATTTTAAACTCATGAATTATAATTATTTTTTTAATTAAAAAATTATAAGATATTACTTTTTATTTTTATCAAATATATCAGCATACATATGCGATACTTCCACAAAATAATTTCCACTCATTATCAATTAAATGAATAAATCAGTTGAAGTACCGCATAATGTATGTATATAATTATCTATATATCTTCATTATGTATAAATTATAATGTTAGATATTTTCATTTACAGTACATTATTCAATTTCTATGAATTTCTATGAGCGTTCTAAAATAATATAATTGGCAATATACTCTTTGTAACACTAAATAATATTATCAAATACTAACTAGGGAAGTAGATAAGTTAAATAAAATACTACAAAGCGCAATCAGTAGCGTATTTGGTTTTGTTAGAAATATAATTTCATTTTATTGTGAGTTTAATTTTTTGTTATGTTGTTTAATATTACATAGGTTCTAAATTAAATGTTACCGAAAATCATTTAATATATTCATATTAATGTTTGTACAAAAGTATTGTCTAATAATTGCACAATAAGTTGTTTAATTTATGTAACATTTATTAATTAAAAAATTGTATTGCTTTATAAAATGAAATTTTTTATATTGTTACATTGTCTATAAATATTGCATATTGTGCTTCTTTTTTAGAATTTTTGGAATTCAAACTTTGTTAAAATCGATATATTACATGAATACGTATCTCGATTCAGAATATCAAGCCCTTTTTGATGATCTTGCCGAGGTAAATATAAAAATATCGTTAAATATATGTTTATCATATATTATTTGCAATAATATGTAAATTGATTTTTCAGCATATTTAAGTATTTATGTTATTGTAGGCATTATGAAGTTTCATAATTAATAAAATAAAAAATATTAAGTCCGATGGTTAAAACTTCCTTGGACACTATAAAATTAATAAAAGCATTTTAAATTTATGGACTCATATTTCGAATATGTGAAAATATTTTAAATTCAAATAAAATGATTATATCAATTACCGAAAAAATTAAAATTTATCAATCTATCAATCTTAAAAATCAATAGGCAATGTAGATAGGTAGGTCGATAACTATAGATATATATTATACATCAAATTGCACAATGTTATTTCTATACAAATTTAGAACAAAGAGATATCCAACCACGATCCCGATTAATTGATGGCATATAATCATTAATATATTTTTATGTCTATATCAAATTATATAAATAAGTAACTATATTTTAAAAAGCAAAACAAGTATTAAAATGTTTAGATTTATCGGTATGTTTTATTAAAAAATACCAAAACAATGTCCTATATTCCTTCTTTTTCATATTTTCCCCTTTCTTTCTATATATTTTACTATCTACTGTACCCTGTATCGTATAACTGGATAGATTATTTCAATAGAAAATGCCGTTATTTATAAACCTTTATTAAACATAACAAAATTCAAAATTTTAGAGAATGTACTTTCTCTAGAGAATGTACGCTACAGTAAATAGTAAAATATATATGGTAAATTAACTGATTTATGGATTTCCATGCTATTCAGAAATTACTCGGATGCTTCGCATCCTCGTACTTTCTAACCATGGAATTCCTAAAATCAGTTAATTATCATATACGTATTACATTTTAAATTTTTTGGAATATTAATTGTCTTAGTACGAATTAGTCGTCCGCATTTGGTGGGCATATAACAAATTTGTGAAGGAAGGTATAATATATAGTTATTATTTACGACAATCTAATACGGGTTAAACCTTAGTCCAGTACCTTATCAGCTATATATGCCTATAATTCATATTCGCAACTTTATAAATACTTCCCTTGACTCTCTCACAAATACGTCAATTGCAGTCCAAAGAACATAGAACGTTAAAGAAAGAAGGCTTGTTTTTGGTGAAAACGATGTCAAACAAAATCGGTTTTTGAAACTGACATTAGTTTGTCTATAAATAACACTAAATGCCGCAAAAATGATTGATTGATCGCGTCCGCCAGTAATTAGTAACATCGCAAGTACAATAATTGTAATAGAATATACTATTTTTAGTAATTTTTGTACCCATCCATTTATTTTAATAATTCATCGATAAATGGCAATAATATATTCTTTTCAAATTTTAAATAAAATGTCTTGATGACAAACATTATTGAACATTAGGGTATTTAATCTTTTTATAAACGTTGTAATGAAATATTGAATTCAGGGATATTATATAATAACGTAAATACAACAGGTATATATAATCTATATTTTTTGCGAAATCTATTTTTAAATCTGTTTTCAAAATGGCAGAACGCGAGTAAATAAATAACCCATAGCAATCAAAAGAAACGTTCTTTTCTGCAGTTATTCTGTTTAATATAAAAGAAGATTTTAGACTGTCTGCCTGACTAAATACACGCACAAATAAATTGAAACTCTTTATATGTATAACCAAACTTGTCTTAAATAATCGTTCTCAATCCATTAATAAAGAACACTTATTTAGCAATGATTCTTCAATAACGTCTACGTTTCACAAATTGTCACTATCCAAGCCTTTTTCATAATTAACATCTCAACCGCAGTCTTACCCTTATCAACATTGCTATAGGCAAGTTTCAAAATTGGGGGTGCTGACTTTAAAAGGCGCCATTACAAAAAGTTACAATCTCATATTATAAAATAAAATAGACACGATTTTGTAAGAGTACTCCTTAAAATATTTATAACATTTTGTCTATTTATTTAGTAATAGGTGTAATTCTCAATTTACTGTAATATCTTCTCGTCTATATATTATTCATCGATATAATAATATATAGACGTAATATTGTATGACAGATTCATTATATAATAATATTATGTTAGATTATCATATAATTACCAAGAAATACGTATTTTTTATGAAATTTTATTAATTCTGACACAAGATTAAATTAAATTTTTTACATTTTCAACAAAACTATCTGGGCATTAGACATTTTTAGAAGTCAATGAAAAATGTCTGTAAGATATAATCTATACCAAAAAATCTGAAAGCGACTTGAATTTCGACCCACAAATTCATTTACGATTTCTGTCATGTCAATTAAATCATAGTTAAATCGTTATGAATAGATAGCAATAAGCACCAATTCAGTCCCTTTTGGGTCACGGAATAGCGAAGGTATGACTTGACAATTCTCAATTTGCATAAACACATTTCACTTTTCTGCATTTGTTGCTGTCATAACCATAATTAGTTTTACGACGTTGATAATTTCGATATATAAACGACCTTTCGCTTAAAACATTTTACTTAGTTAACTGATGATGGCTTTCAATTTATTGTACACTTCCTATTTCAGCAACAATTTCCTTAGGTAGATTGGCCTATATGAAGTGTAGCTAGGTTTCTAACAGATCATTGTCAATATCGTCTTTATATGGTTCCAGGGTATTATGATAATGAGTGAAGAAGTCAACTTCTGAATCACAGATCATTGTTTCCAACTCACACAGGAAATAAAAGCTTTAGAAAGGATAGAAAGGATTGCGTAATCAATCATTTCAAAATATGTTTGACTGTTGAAATCTTAGACAGCCCGCTCTCGCTGGGTTGGTACCGATAATCCAACCTGGTCTTTTTGAGGCACTCTGCGATGTCTGGGGAGGACAGGACCGCTAGCTCCGCATGTAATTTTTTGGTTGTTGGGTGCGTTCCCAAAACAGAGTTAAACTTTCATCCGTTCTTATTCTCTGTAATGTTGATACAGTGAGTTTCATCACATGATGTCCTTCAAACGCCGAGACTGCATTTCCTTGAAAACTTACTGAAAGATTGTCAGCCATGGCAAGTACTTTTATACCTAGCAATAGGCCAAACAGGAACATGAAGCACTCCATCTGCTTAATGACGCTTCCAATTCGAGCGCGGATCTTACTCACGCTGCATACTGTTATTTCTGTATCCCAAGTCTCGCATAATGCTAGATAGTTGGATTTAATTGCTTTCAGAGAAGATGTTTCCACCGTGTGCGAGACAAATGTACAATATTTGGGTCGTTTGTATCAGATTTCTGTGCTCATTTTTAATTTGACAGAAAATAGCTTTTCTTTTAGGAGATTTTTTATTAACTTGGTCATTTCTTCAATGGCGTCAAGATCGAGCATTGCGTAAAACTTTTTAATTGTGTCTTGAATTGCTAGATTCAGTGCGTGGACATAACAATGTGTCTATAAAACATTGGGCTCTATCGCTATAAATAGAATAATTTAATTTAAACAAAATTATAAATGTGCTTTAATATTTATGAAATTTGGCATGAAGAAGCTTGTTCAGAACAGCATTCTCAATGATATTTTTATTTAAGTTAAAAAAACTAACTATTAATCAAGACGCACTTCATTTTCTTTTCAAAAACATTTGTTATTTTAAGTTTGCCATCAAGAGTTTCAATAAGTTTACACAAAGTACAATTTTTCCATAAAGGCGCTTAAATAAGCATTAGGCTCAGGGGAGCTAAAGCACCCCAGCACACCCCACTTGTCTACGGCCCTGATCAATGATATAAACATTTATTATGTAAAGTAATATTCAAGATTTCAAATACCAGTGTTACAATCTCAGCTAATTAGAATTTAATAGATACAATACGAAAATTAGGATACGTTACCTTAGATCATTAACTAATTTCAATCTACAACTCACTTTAATAAAAAGAAAAATTAATAACATGACATTGAAGTTATTTATATGCAAAATGTGAGCTCGGAAATTATACTCCGTTAAAAATATAAGACAACTATTGAAAACGATTGTCTCCCAGTTCGTCAACAATCACATTTGACCAACATTCCTAGTTCACCTACAATTTTAACAGTTTAACCCGATATAAAACATATAAAATTCAATCGTAAAAATTATTATATACATATGTGCACTATATAGTTGTAATGCACTGTTTTACCTATGCACTATACTATACTGTGCGTATTAACCAGTGGCGGATCCAGTGGGGGGCTCGATAGGTTTGGAGGAACAACCCCCTTCAGGATCCCGGCATATTTTCAAATTGAAGAAATGTAAACGAAAGAAATCAACTCTCGATTTTAGGCGCTTTCACGAACCCCCCACCCCCAATAACGTAGTCCTTTATCCGCCCCTGAATAACTATGAAACTGTTCTCCGAGAAAATTAAATGTAGCTTATACGGCATATAGAACTGCTATATACACCCCAATTAAAAATGTTTTTATTTTATTTTAAGATAAATACAGGCGCAAAAATAGAAAGAATTCGTTGGAAAGAATGTGTATCCGTTACAATCGAATTTATGGACATTTCACTCGGTCGTCAATATGTCAACAAATATTATGACACAGAAGTTAAAACAGAAGTATGTATTACAGTTTTTCATATTAATATTATTTACGCATAGATATATAATTAGCCCGTTTTTATTATACATTATAATAACATATATGTTCTATATATTATATTCATATTATTTATTTATTGTATATTCATACATCTACTTTTTAATGTAATAAATAATAATAGTAAAACATTATTTTTCGAAACACATCGATAAAAAAAGATAACGACACATTTTATCTTTTCAGATTTCGGTAAAATAATACTAAGCTGTTCTAATTAGTATTTTACTGATATATTGTAACTGTATAGAATTTATTATTACCAGTAGTATAGAAAGAGTCGATTCTTATCAGAAATAGTATAAATATAGAAACTATCGCAGCTAAAATTCATTCCACTTCCTCCTCTCAGCACAATCGGTAGTATTTTCAAGCGAGCTCTCTCCGGACTTAACATTTTATTTTAAAAACTTTCCTGTAAAGTCAGCAAGATGTCTAAAATTATAATCAACGCTGCAGACGTGAGCCACACTTTACAACACTTTACAATTGGAAACAACTCAAACCAATTTTCTACTGGCTTCGTCAAGAAAGGAGCGAACGGCGGCAAGATGCTCAACGCGATACGGACACTGCAGACTTAGTCAAAAAAGCAAGTGTATATTAGATCCAGCATTTTGGAGAAAAATTTGGCACATTTACTCGGGACCACGGCGTCCTACCGGTTGAGTAGGATGACGACTGCGCGCTTTTTCAGGCAAATTAATTTTTTGAATCCAGGGTCGAACAAGGGTTGCGTGAACTTTCCGAGAAGGACAATGGTTACAAAGTGAGACCCACATACTCGGAAGAAGAACAGACTGTGTGGTTAAAATTGGCTCTGGACTTTGAAGCTTTCGACTGGCGCGGTAAGAAGATACCGGCTCTATTTAATTTCGGATCAAGTTCGTTCAAAATCGTGATTCGGGCAACGAGTTGCAATGCCAGAGACGAAAAATGATGATGAATCTCCGTCAGACAAAAAACAGTGGTTATGTAAGAAAAATTGTAAAACATTTTGACCATCCTATTAATATATACATATTATGTTGAATTTGCCTTTTATGTAAATGAATATAACACATTGCTAAGAATAAACCAATTTTATTTAACTCAATTGTTAAATACTTGCCTTTTTATATTTAAAACTTTGGATTTATTTAAGAGACTTTGAAAAGGATTGGATCTTATGTCCAGGAGGGTGTGGAACGAAGATGCCTATGCATCGTCAACTATGTGTAAAATTATAGTGTACTTATTGTTAAGGGTTAATAATATTAATGGTTTTATTATTATTATTTTTCTTTTTGTAATGTAAAAATGATAACTTTTGAGAATTTATTTAATTTACACAAATATTGTTTTTTACTTTAACAATGACTCCCACCCCCAAACTTGATAAGATGACTCACCACCATAAGACAAGTCGTCTATTCTACGATTCTCACTCAGTCTAGTTCACTCAGTTTGATTTTGCTACTTACATATTGATTTTGATGAGAATTCCGACTAAGTGGGCCCAAATAATTTTATGTCAAATCAATAAAGAACAATTTTAATGAATCCAATTTTTTTTAAGTGTAACATATCAGTAGGATGGAGAACATGATGATATATAAGAAATTTACACAGTAGTACTTCATTATATATAGTTTAAGATGAAAATATACTTCAATATAATGGACGCATTTTATTATTAAATGTGTCAATATCATCACCAACATCGTCACCAATATGTGCAATATTAATTGAGTTTAATGCATCACGCACTCTGATGTCAAACATACATATACCAAAATCGTTTGATACTGTGACGTAGAGCTGAATTATAGGTGACAAAATAAGTTTCTTCTTGAATTTTTTCGACCTCTTTTTCAATTCGTTCCATTGCCTCGTCGTTTTTCATATGAGTGAATAGTTCAATATAGTTCAATATATATTTCATAATATATATATATAATAATAATATATAATAATAATATATATATATAAATTTATATAAATTTATATAAATTTATATATATAAAAATTTATATAAATTTATAAATATATATATAAAAATATATATAATAATATATATAATAATATATATATATATTTCACAAAATATAGTTCATCATTTTTCAGGGCCAAATTCTTCTGTATGTTTTTCTGTATGACCTCCAGAATTGTAGTCAAAAGCGGCGACTCTTTCTCTTCCTCCTGGTCCTCCACCATCTCCTCCATCGATTTTATTGATCTTTCCTCTTCGTCGTCGGACCGTATTGATTCCTCGTGTGTCACTAATTGATTTGAGTTTGATTTCTTGTTCGACATCTTGTGTTGATTAATATCCATGCATAAAGGAAACTTTGGGAATTTCGTTTAGTCGATATCTGTGCAGAACTAATTCAAATTGTCTTTTCAGTTTTGTAGGTAATCGATTTCTTGAAGAATTTTTCCGTAGTAGTAAAACTCGAATGCGTTAAATGGTAGAAGAGTCGACAGTAACAGTAAATCCTTGATCAAAGTAAGCTCTCGTGCGTTAAACAGTACCTTGTGTATACACGCAGAAAGTGTGCAGAAATTTGAACAATAGCCTTTTTGCATATATAGGACAATTATTCTTCATTATTGAAACTAGTTGGTTGTATTTAGTGTATATATTTAAGATTATATTATCTGTTTATGATTTATCTATTCTAGATGGTTTCATACAGTCCCAGTTTCGTTCTATATTATCTTAATTGATTCTGATTGGTGATATAAGTAAATGTTCATGAGATTATTATGAAATTTAATTCTTGACTGCGTATTTGCTATTAATTATTGGTCCGCCACTTTGTTCATTAACAATATATGTTATATGTTGTTACCTGTTAGGTATGTTTTATTTAATTTTAAAAAAATTGATGGTTAGAATGTTCTTTTGTGATACTATTTGGATATACAAAAAGTACAATTTGAATAATATTTAAAATGTTATATTTTAATTTGTCGTTTTGCAGAAATAATTTGTTGTTTTCGTAAAAATTTGTCGTTTTGCACAAATATTATATTATTTTATAGTTTTTTAAATGTTAGATGGTCTCTTACGCTGTCTGTTTTGTTTTATATTGTCTTAGTTAATTTCGATTGTAAATATTATTGTATAATCCGATTATAATACCAAATTATAAATTCATAAAACAAATTCCCTTAATTGAAAGCACACATGATTAATGAGATAGAATGCCATTTATTATTAAAATTATTTCAAAATTATACAGTAGTAGACAGAGTAGGAAAGTAAACATAAACATGTCAGTCTCACTGCTCATCATCATCATCATCATAGGAGTTATTGCTGTTGTTGTATTCTGAGATTAACAAAAGCTTCAATTAATTTAGTCCTTCGTCCCTCTGTCACCTTAAGGAGGTATGATAATGCTTTGCTGGGATACTCTGATTGTACCGTTTGTTTCAAGTATGGCTCAACTTGCGATAATATAGTTCTGTTCTCACCTAACAAGTTAATATAGCCAAGTCCTTTAAACATTAAGTCAGTAAAGTATTCTCTTCTTGATCTATCCGTTTTCTTTGCGATATAATGGTATATTAGTCTAAGTAGGTCATTAATTTCAACATTGTCAATACACAACTCTCGTCTCAATGCATAGTAGTCCTGTTCATCGCTGTCCATATTTTCTCGTGTGTCTTGTTCCAAACTGTTTTTCACGTTTGCAGCATCCTCCTTTTCAAAGTCGCTGAAATAAATCTAAAGTTGTAAATATAAAAAGACAAGTATGTAGTTAAATAAAATTTGTTTATTATTAGTAATGTGTTATATTCATTTACATTAAAGTCAAATTCAACATATTATGTATACATTAATAAGATAGTCAAAATGTTTTACAATTTATCTTACATAACCACGGTTTTTTGTCTCTTTGACGGAGATTCATCATCCTCATCATCTTTCGTCTCTGGCATTGCACACTGATCGTCTGATTCCACTTCCTCCTCTGTCGACTAGTCCGTCTCGGGCTCGATTTGGAATAAAGGCATGCTGGCTTTGCCTCTCTGTATCGTATTTGATAAATCTTAAATAGCACGCTATATTTGTAGTCCTTATTGCTGTGGTAACTGCAAAACAGGTTCGTTGCACGAATCATGAGTTGGTACGACTCTGATCCGAACTGAAATGGAGCCGGTGTCTTTTTACCGCGCCAGTCGAAAGCTTCAAAGTCCAGAGCCAATTTTAACCACGCAGTCTGTCCTTATTCTGAGTAGGTTGGTCTCACTTTGTAACCATTGCCCTTGTCGGAGAGTTGAGGCAGACCTTGTTCGACTCTGGATTCGAAAAATTGAATTGCTTTAGAAAAGCGCGCAGTCATCATTTCTCAATCTGTAGGACGCCGTGTTCCCGAGTATATGTGCCGAATTTTTTCTCCGAAATGCTGGATGTAATATACACTTGTTTTTTGACTGAGTCTGCAGTGTCCGTATCGCGTTGAGCATCTTGCCGGCGTTCGCTCCTTTCTTGACGAAGTCAGTAGAAAATTGGTTCAAGTTTCCAACAGCGTTGATAATAATTTTAGACATCTTGCTGACTCGACAGTAAAGTTTCAAAAATATAATGTTAAGTCGAGAGAGTGCTTCCTTGAAAATATGACCGATTATGCTGAGAGGAAAAAGTGGAATGAATTTTAGCTGCAATAGTTTATCTATGTATTGTATACTATTTCTGATAAGAATAGGGGGTGCGTGTGTCCAAAGGTCAAAAGAGGGGGCCGAATCGACTCTTCCTATACTACTATTACCCATTGATTTGAAACTTGGGTTTATTATTAGAGTAGAATTTATTAAGTATTTACTACAAATATCTTAGTAAGATATGGCATTTCTTGGAAAGATGCGGATAATTATTTAATTTCGTGGTAAGATCTGGGTAACACATCCGAGATATAATATCTTTCATTTCTTACGATTATTTTATCAAGATATTGCATAAGAAATTCAAAACTAAGCAAAACTTGCACAAATCTTGGAAAGATTTTAGTAAAATCTTTGTAAGAAATCATAGTTTTAATTCACAAGGTACTACGCCACGGATGCCGGCCCAGTTGAATTGTGAGCAGTTTCCATTTTCTATAATAATTTTCTTGATAATAGATTAAAAAATAATTTTTGCAGGCAGCAGAAAATAGATGTTCCTACCTCTGAGACAACGTAGAGAGGAGACGGTGTTTAGTACTTTAGATGAAGTTTTGAAAATGATACAGGCAGGAGATAATAGAATTAACAATGGTATTTCAGTAATTGTCTTCTATTTTTTCAACGTTAATTAGATTAATTAATAGCACTGACGACGGATTTCTTAAATAATTAGACATGTACTCGTTAATAATGATTAAGTATAATACAATTTCATGCATTTAAATTCATTAAATGCATATAAAGCTGACATACTAATACTCGTCGATGAAATGAGTTCATCAAATCAACTCTTGGAGGAGAAATTTTATGTCACAACGGCTTTCAGCTAAGGCTAAACTATAATACAAAGAATATTCGGAGGCACTGGAAATGTTGGCAGTGTAAATTCACGGTTTTAACAAAAGGCGAGAATTTTATTTTTTCAAAAGGAGAACGTACGCATCCTCCTCAGGACGCCGAAATAACTGTAAAAGAAGGCCGTTGAATCAGCCAAGACAGCATCGAAGGCTGAACCCCTTCCACACTCCATGAATTGAATTTATTGCGAAGATTTTGCTAACATCGATATGGCCAATGAAGCTATGCTGGACACACTTCCCTCTTATACAAAGCATCGATGCTCTATGTACAGAGCAAGAGCAAGCAGACTTCCAAAACTTCCACATCGACGTGCTGATGTGAAAGTCGAAGGAGAGTGGTCATAAACAAAAGATGGTCGTGACTTCCTATTGGCTAATGACGGCATTGACGACAAGATCCTTGTTTTTGCAACGCAACAGTACCTTCGACATATTTGTCCAGCTGGGACAGTTTATGTGGATGGAACATTCAAAATTTCACCTGAGATGTTCGTTCAGGTATATACAATGTACGCTCCATGCCATAGTGATGGAAACAATGATAACGGTGTGTATTTCACTACTACCTTGTAAAACAGTTCATACATATAAATTAATTTTACAGCTTAAAATCACTTTTAGTTTTTGGACATTCTATCACATAGAAGAAACACATTTTATAATCGCATTATAAAAATTTTACAGGATTTATATTTTATACATATGTTTATATTTGCATATAAAAATAATATATGATGTTTGAATTTAGTTTTATGATTTTTAATCATAAGGCAAGATGAGATAAGGTGTCATAGGGCAAAATGAAATAAGGCAAGATGAGATAAGGCAAAGTGATGCGACTCCATCAGAATGGCGGAAACAAAGCGTATAATGTGTTGGAAAATTTGTTCTCGTGTTTAAGAAATAGAAAATACCTACGGTATAGCAAACCTCTTATGAAACGGTCTGACAATTATTGAAACATTCTTTGAAAAACGGTCTGACAATTGCTGTAACATTCTTTGAAAAACGTGAGTTACAGAAGGTAGGCTATATAAGAAGTGACCAACACAAATCTGAAGTAAATCTGTTGGTAGTAAGAAAACATATATTTGGAGAATCGAGTACTTCAGGGCAGTTGCAGGTGAATACATCACTACACAAAACTTTTAATATATTGTTCAAAATGAACTATTCAAATGTGGATAATAGCCCCCCCCCCTTTACGTTACGGTCCAATAATGATTTTTTACCTTGGTGGTTGTAGTGTTGATGTTTACATTGCAGAAATATATATCTATTTAATATGCTTAATAATATATTATTTATATACTATACAAATTGTATTCCATCTAAATTAACCCGACGTAGATAGTTGACTATGTATATATATTTATTTACAGCTCAAGGATAATATATTTTCTATTTTCATTCAAAGTATACTTTAAATGAGCTATTTTTCTTTTAACTGTTTAATGACTATATATATAAATCATTCATCATTTGTAATGGCTCCAGTCCAATTTGTACTAGTTGGAAAAATTTTACATTATTTGTCATACCATTTTAATATATAATCTGATCTTATTTATTAATGCTGTAAATAAACCTTTTAGACATATTATTCATATTATTAGTGTAAGCCCATTTATATATCTATTCTTTAAAATAAATAAATTATAATGTTATAAGTCTTCTTTTATTTGTGATCCCGTAAAATTAGCACAGTACTGTCACCTCAAAAGCAACTTCAACTGTTCGCCCCATTTATCCTTACACAAACAAATATCGCGATAACACGATTTAGTTTTCATGGTGCTTAGTGGTAACCACTAAATAAGGAGACTGCCTATAAATCTAGCCTACATTTCGGTGGGAAATATTGTGTTAATGAATTTTGGTGAGAAATAAAGCGGTTTTTAGCTTTTTATTATCACTGTGATATTACGGCACTTAAACAAACCAGTTTATTCTTCAATAGATTTTTCAATCCTATGAATCCTAAAACATTTTCTACACATACAGAATGGTTGGGGAAAATGTAGGCCTATATCAGATTAAGGACATCCTTTAAGTTTACGCTACACGAGTTCTTATTATATATGTTTAATATTTAAATACAAAATAATAATGCTAAAATAACTTATTATAATATATAAGTATCATTTAAAAAAATTATATGCTGAAATAAAATCGATTAGGTATTGAGATAACACTTATTATAAATTTAATATAATTTATATAAATTATAGTTTACATTAAAGTAAATATACAAATTTTAAAAAAATACGATTGTAACATGTCTATTATAACTTATAAGGGTAATAAGTTTATAAATGTGTACGTTTCATAAGTTAACATAAGCTTCATATGTAATTAATAAAACCATAACTTATTTAGTTATAATAATTTAGTTATCGGTTAAACAAAATACAAATAAATTATTTTTCATGATTTTTTTTAATAAGTCACATATTTAATTAATTAATTTCAGTCTCATTTGAAATGTAATTGAAGTATTCAACACGTTATCAATTTGTTTCATTTTCCATCACTTTTAGACTGAAAAAATGATTTCATATTTGAAAAAGTCATTTCGAGGATTGGTTAATTCGGCGAATTGGATGGATGAAAAGACGAAAGTGGCCACACTCGAAAAGGTAATTTAGACAATTATGTTCTTTTATTCGCAAAATTGTAATCAATCCCTTATTCTTTCAAAATTAAATAGAAAATAGAATTTCGAGATTAATTTTAATATATGACAGCCCATAAAACAATACAATGATACAGCCAATGTAGATGAGAATGGGAATAGTCGCGTGGTTGGCCCATGCTGAGGTGCTCGGACCAGTTTCAGTTTCCCCTCAGACATAACTGTAAACCTTCATATTCCAAATGACGTTAGTATAAAATTCATCTTCCATTATAGCAGTAGTAGGTTAAAAATTACACTCAATTTTTATTGGGCTGAAAATTTTAAAATATAACATTATTGATTAAAAATTTCAACATTTGACATAGTTTATATAGAAATTGGCAACATTTTACAAAAATTTCTAATAAATATTATGTGTTTTAACGTTAATGACATCACCATTTGTTTAATGATGATCGTGTTTTGATACATAATTTGTAGGATATCGCATGATGAAATTTGTCAATAAGCGAGATAATTTTATAATTAAATTAGTAATTTTGAGACATTTTATTTCAATCTGTGTTTTGTCATTATTAAGAAAATATACAATATATTTTTTATTGGAATATATTCGTTACATCGGAACAATTAAACTGTATTATTAATTTTCATTCTTTTTGAAATTGTTTTTTTATGTGGATTCATTAAAGATATTTAGAATTGTTTAGCGAAAAATAGCTCATATTTCGGAAGATAATTATACAGAAATTCAGTCTAAAATGTCTAAAATGTCTTCTTTCGAGCATAGTTTACAGCTGAATTATATTAACACATGCGCAAAGTCGAAATTGTGAGTGCGTAAAAAACCTTGGTTTAAATTGCAAAGTGGGACTTACCTTATTACCATCGCGTAATTAATTGTTATATTTATTACGTATTATATTAATTTTATAACGCAACACATTCTTACCCATGTGCTGTGCTCGCTATTTCTACAAAAATTCTATTAATGTATAATAATAAGGCGTTTATTGATGTATCAAATGGGAATCGAGATACATCATTTTTAAGACAGTCAACATATGAAAGTGCATATATATATAAATGTAAACTAGGCAAAAATACGGAGATACGAGTAAATAACAAAAGATGTGGAATAGGCAATAATAAGTTAGAACAAGAAACAAATACATCCTATTGAGGAGAAATAATAATAATACGAGAGATTAGTATATTTTAAAAAAAATTAGAATTAGTATTATGAAGGATCAGAAATTGATGAGAATTAATTATTATAATAATAATGTAATAGAGAAAAGGATTACCGATTAATGCGGCAAAATATTATTGCTGGCGAGACTGGTATGTATTGTAAAGCAGTTCAGGCGTCTGCAGGATTTACAAAGTGTTAATAGTTTTATGAGGCCACCTTTCTATATTATTGCTGAATTGGCAACATAGATTTTTACTAGAAAAACACTTTAATGGAGGGAAGCCTATACTGCATATTCTTGGATTTTACTTTTGTATTATTAATTGATCACTTCAACTGTTTATATTTACTAAATTATTACTTTCAATATTATGATTTGTGTTAAATTAAGCTCGGAAAAAACTTTTAGAGAAATTCTGTAAAATTTGAGATACACCAATTGCGTAATATAGGCGAAGTGTCTTCTTGTCAATTTCCATTTTATTTTCAATAGACTATTCAACAAGCCTTTCAGATCTTACACACACCCAAGAGTTATATTTTTTTGCACGACACATGAACTTCTTCTTAATCAATATAGTAATACTCGGGGGGAAAACTATGTGAAGAGAGTTTTAATCATAACAAATGCATAGACAGATACATACTTGCCGTACTTGCTGCACATTACCAAAACTATACTTGGTGGCATCAGTTAACTCTGAAGGTCGTATTTCATGTATATGACATCGCCTGAATTATTGGATGTTGACTTTGTGACAAGAGGTTGCGAACACTCTCCGCATACACGACGGTAATAGATAAAAAAACTATAAGGCAGGCACATTTCCCAAAATGGCAACTGTTGCTAACATTGTCAGTTTCTGTTTATACATTTCTACTACACAAGCTATCTTAGTTGACCCAACCGAAAATCAATACAGTTTCTAGTTCGAAGGGTTTCTTTTTAATATGTTATTACTCAGCCTTATTTATAATTGGTTTTCATTAAAAAAAACTACAAACGCACCTTACCGTATCATAATAGTATTTTTATAATTTAATAAGGATATTTTTTTAGTGAATACATAGAAGCGAATAAAAAATACGAAAAATATTGCTAAATATTTAAATAATGTTAAACTACTTCGTACGTTTTGCTCTTATTATTAAACTATTTTATACACCCCTCCATGGGTTTTTATACTTGCAGATTATAATAGGAGCTAAAACTTGCAACATTACTAGAAAAAATTAGTTTATCGAAAATTATATACATATAACTTATATTTTATTTTAATAAAGAATATTTGAATAAAGATAAGTATTAATAAGATAAGTACAATAAATAAAAGTAGAATGGTGTTACTTATTAGTATTATTCAAGTGTTCTTTCTAACTCATGTACAAATAAATCATGATATATCAATATTTCATCCCTCCCAGAAATGTTAAATCAATTTTAAGTATCGCGCCAAACATTTTAATTTGTTTTTAGACAATCAGAATCACCTATTTGTTTTTTGGTAACTAGGCTTTTCAAATAATTAAGGTTACTGAGTTTGATTGTGCTAATTGCAAAATATTTAGAGTTATAGTAATGGAAGTAATCATTCCATTCAAATTCATTTCTATTTTTTTTATACGATGCGGTGCAGCCATAATATCCGATCAAGGTAATTTCAGTGGAAATTAAAAGTATGACTGTGACCATTGAAAATTCATTTGAAATATACTCCTATAGTAGGGTATTTACGTTTTGCTCTTAATTACAAGTAGTAGGGTCAATATATGGTTTAACCCCAAAAAAATTCCTACAAAAAGTTTTTTAACGGTTTTTGGTAGTATTTATGATCAAGAATAACATATTAAAAATCTAGGAGAATCAGAGCATCGGAAAGTTGTTATTTTCAAGA
>JAUZND010069248.1:0-17230 GCA_034780555.1 Coelogynopora nodosa | reverse complement strand
CCACACTCTTCTTTACCATACTTACCACACTCTTCTTTACCATACTTACCACACTCTTCTTTACCATACTTACCACAATCTTCTTTATCATACTTACCACACTCTTCTTAACCATACTTACCACACTTATATGCTGCTTCCCTATTAAGCCCAATTAAATTCTGTTTGTGAAAAATTTATTTATCTATAAATTGGAAACGATTTTGAGCTTAAATACCAAAAAATAAATAACTAAATTATTCTATTGTTTATCTAAATTAACAGATTTATCTATTGCGTAGAAAAGTAAAAGTGCCCTCCAATAAGAGAAGACAATTCATCAAATTTATTCTACTGTATATGCAAAAAAATATATATATATCAAAATTCTATAATCAGAAGCTAAAACATTTTGTTTGTAAACTAGATTTTAACATATATCACATTAGATGGCCTACGTTTTTTGAGTAATAATAAATAAATTACAACTCAAGTACAGATAAGTTATTATTTTTTAAACTACACGTTTTTCAAATGAATGTTTCTATAGTAACAAATCAAAATAAATATATTTATAATAACACAACCACATGTTTCACCCAAAATGTCGACTTTCCAATGAAAATATTATTTATCCAGTGTCATTCAAACAGTTATTTATCGAGCGTGTTTTTTAAAAAGTATATTTCACTGTCTAGCAACTAATTCAATGAGCCATTTATTTTTCATCGCAAAGATTACCGACCAACTATAAAAGCAGTTGGATATTTACATTTCCTGACAAATCAGTTGTGACTAATTTAATGTCAACAATCTGATGCTTTAACCGTATATACATGGCCGGGATGAAACGTTACACTTCAGAGTGGCGAAATTTGGGAAATTGATGAACAGAAGGGCTGAGAGGGATATCGATTATATCGTTAAAAAATCCTCAATTTGTTCCTTAAAAAGAAAATTAACCTCTTAACTACGTATGACTTTTTTCAACATTTTTTGTGTGTTATATATATGTATTTAAACTCATTTACGTAAAATATACTCGAAGTAACAATGTTCAGTTAATAGAAACAATTATAGAAACATTGGTTTCTAAGTATTTTTTGTTATCACTAAGGAAACTTTTAACAAATCGTTATTGGCCTTTTTTCTCAGAGAATATTTAATCAATTTAAAATGTTTGCAATGTTCAATCTGCACAGCATTACGAATAAAACCAGTTTAAAGACAGTAGTATTTTAGTTAGTCATCCATAAATTTATAAATATATACAATTTTATAGATTAATGTTTTATGTTTAAAATTATTATAAATGGGAATTTATTGAAATAATTTGTCTAAATGATTGAATTATATTTTATTAATTATGTGACAATTTCGTGTCATACAATAAATTTGATAAAATAGAGATTTCATCAGGTGAAACGTTCAAAAGACTTATTACGGTGTGACTAACTACCCAGTTTTTGTTATACTTTCCCACGGGATTTTATAGAGCTTCTTGCAGGATTATATCGATGCAGAAATATAACATGATTTTCCGCAAGAAACCAGAAAAACCTTTTACAAAACACAATATATTCGTTAGTAGTATATGAGTGGTCTTTCTAACTCAGTAAACCGAAACCAGTGACGTCATCACCCCCCCCCTTATTCTAGATTCTTTAAAGAAATGATACGATTTTTTGCTTGCGGGAATCTCCAACTAGAAACAGTAGGATAGGTCTAAACAGTGGATAAACACAAAGGACGTGTATATACACACCTCGACAGAGAAGATGTCCCCGGTATTGACGGCGGTGTGGAGAGACACATTGCCCTCCAGGTCGGCCGTGTTCATCAGCTGACGCCGGGTCACGTGTCCGCTCTTCACCGAGTGCTCCGTTATGACGCCGAGGCAGGCGCTGCTGCCGCACTTGATGGCCACGTGGAGCAGCGAGTGGCCGCTGTTGTCCGCCTGGCCGAACTCGTAGCCGTGGTCGAACTGACGCAGCACACACAGAGAGAGACAAGGACTCTTGCACAGTAAAAAATCGTACTCGTTTGCCACTGGGGGGGAACACGATTTGTTCTCAAACTTTAGTACCTAACTATTTCGTAATATTGTTTATGTTGTCTTGTTTGTAATGCTTATTTCATGGTATTTTGCTATACATATAAAAATATTTGTCTGTTTCTCAAATTATGTTACGCGTTTGGTTGAATCTGTCACTGATAACATAATTCTTTAGTTTCTTTATGATTTTTTTTTGACGTTTACTAAGGCAGCAGAATAGAATAACAGTCAGGCTAAATAAACTATTATGTACAAACCATATTAATCATAGAGATACTTAACAATGAATCACATACATACGCTACAAACCGATCGAAAAATCGATTCAGTCACGTTAAAAAAAGCAAATCAAAACTTATAATAATTACTTAATTTGTTTTGCCTTGAAATATAACACATAATAATATTTTTTGTATTATAATAACAGCTCGCTCTAATTAAACGTGATCCTCTGTGATAAAACAGATGCTCCTCATCATTGACCTATGTATCCGCATCCTATGCGCCAAGACTCACCAGGTGTTTGAGGCACTCAACCGAGTTCTTGGAGCAGGCATAGTGAGCCGCGGTGGCTCCATGCTCCCCGGGGAAGAAGAGGTCTACACTGCTCCCGTGGTTGCTCAGTTCCTGTATCGAAAGTAATAACAAGAGTTCGCTAGGGTATGTCTATAACTGTGTATATTTGCACGTGATAAAAATATGTGTAGGAAGCAATCAAAAACGCAATACTAATAATTATTATTTTAAATCGGAAATATAAATATCTAGATTATAAACAAGTTTTAATAAATACAAAATTGTCCCCGTAAAAGTAATATTAGTACCATAGACCTTAAATCACCCCCTTCCCACGGCCCCTACCACCCTGCATCCGACCTCATATCTTCAAACTGTTGAAAGATGACACCACTGATCGTACTAAAGTTTTGAGCCAGTGAACAAAATTTGTTACTGTCATTTTACCATTCATTAGTACATTAGTAGCCCTTAAGCCACTAGCTGGACATGTGATTGGCCCTTAAGCCACTGGCTGGCCATGTGATTGGCCCTTAAGCCACTAGCTGGAAATGTGATTGGCCCATAAGCCACTGGCTGGCCATATGATTGGCCCTTAAGTGTAATGTTGGTTTTTGATATTGATATTGATATAACATTGAAAAAATATTTTGTATATTTGATAAGTGAATAAAAAATTATAATTGGTTTGTTAATTATTATTTTTTTATTATATTTTTATATTATATTTGGTTAATTTAATTAAAAAATAAATAAAAATTGGCATCCAAAACCAATGAAAATCTAGAATTCAAAATTTTGCAATAAAAAAAAGTAGCCAAAGCATTAAATATTATTTAGCCTAAATCATGATCAACACAACACATGTTAGCACTTAAAAAATCTGGAAAAACAAATGTGGGGTTTTAAATTGTTTAAACCAGTACCAACCAGATATGTTACTATTATGTTGTTGTCCTGACATCTAATATGCTCATATGAAATGTTGTGCGTTGTCATATATTTTTTGTTATATATATATAACAATGAAGCCAAGTTTCCGAGGTATTGATTTATTAGCTAGAAGCAGATGACCTCAAAAATCAGGTTTTTACCTCATGGTCCGCTTATTTCGTTGGTCACGTTGAAAAATATGTTATTACTGCTGACTCACCTCAAAACATGTAGATATAGATCATTATTGTGGATTTATACTATACATTGAATCAATATATTTTATTAATTTTGTTGTAACTGTATGGAAGCATTTGAGAGTAGTGGAATAGTTAAAAAAAAGTAGAGTTTTGTGAAAATAAAAATATCTGAAAACACATTACAGCAACTTATGTTCATCCCTATTAGAAAGATTTGTAGTTGTGTACATAACTCTAAAATGCTACATAAAAGTATTTTACTGTGTTTAAATAATGTCGGTTTATCAGATAGACAATATATTGTAGGGATATATGTGTGTGTGTTTTTCGTTGCCTGGACTAATCTTGATGGGCCTATAAACTAACTATAAGAATAACTATATGGTTCGTTAACATAGCATTTTCTGCTACTCAAATCGCTCCAAAGCTTACATACATTATGTAATAGCTCATAATCAAAACATTACAAACCTTCCTACTCCCCCTCGTGTAGCAAGTCACAAGAATTGTGAAGGTTCAACCTGGTATAATATAAGCTTTGTATAAGGGCTTTTGGATTTTTGATGAGATAATTGTTTCACACGAAAGGGTCAGGTTCTGGCGTGCATTAATTACCGAACCTACAACCAGCCAGAAGGGACTATACAACTAACCCCGAGCATGGTGTAATTATTCTGATCACAGGCGATGTGGATTGGAGCCATATTGTGTTCATTGAGTAGATTGGGATTCGCCCCGTGGAGTAAGAGAAAATTGGCGGCTGGAATCTGAGCTTTGAGCACCGCAACATGAAGAGCCGTGTTGAGGGACATGTCCGCGTGGTCGATATCTGATACAATTGATGAAGAGAGACATTGAGCTTATAACGGAAGATTGCGTCATGTGGTGTATAAATTTATCATCTATTATACATTTATTCATATATCATTCTATGTAGAAGTTTGTACTTTCAATTTTTACAATAAGATCTTGATTTTTTCAATTTTTAAGAATTCTTAGTAAAATGTGAATTTATTCTTTAATATCGGAGCAAATCTACTGGTATTTAATATATTTTAAATTAATGTCAAAGGTAAAAACATTCACAAGAGGAAGTGGGTCCCTCTGAAACCTGAGACACCCCTGTGGTCAGATTAGTCAGACGTATACTATTTTTTAAATCAAAATAAGAAAGTACATTATGCATATTTATAGAAACATTTAAAAACACACATGCATATATTGTAAATATTTAATAAAAAACATAAATTTGACTTTGAATCGATTTATTATATTATTGTATAGGATATATTGCGAACAGTAGTATATACCATTAATTGAACATTAAGACACAAAATACAACTCGCGTAAATTAGAATGTGGAAAATTTTAGTAGTATGGAATATTTTTTTCAATTAAACCAAAACTATGATTCTTTCACTTCAATTCTTGTTAGCTTATCTAATGCATAATATTTGGTACAACTTTAGCATCTAACAAAACGGCTAATTTGCTAAACAAATTATATACTTAGACAATTTTTGAAAATGCACACCATAATGTACTAAAATAAATAAATTTAACGGTGTAGCTTTAATAATATCGATTGATAGATATTCCTTTTAGGAGTATCAAATGTACTATTCATAATATAGGACCTATAAATACATAAATAACTAATGCAAAACAACACGTAGTAGACAGTATACTTATTATAATCATTATATATTTCTAGATAAGTTTACACATTATATACAATTTTCGTCCTTTTTTAAAGTATAGTTTTCTCACTTACGCCTCAAAATCAACATATTATATAATAACCTGTTCGCTATTTCCGTGTATTTAGTTATACGTAAACTTGCCAGACAAATTGTCACTTTAAATACTTACACTTTAAATATATATTTTACAAAGTGAAAGAGTTATACATTCACATAATATCCACTATATCGCTCAATATTATTTCGGTCCCTATGCACGTCTGCTCACCGATGCCCTTCGACAGGAGGTGCTCCATGACGCCAAGTCTAGATTCACTGGCGGCATAGTGCAGCAGGGACAGACCATGAGCATCTGAGGTGTGGGTCACCTTGGGACGCCGGTTCAGCAACTGTTCCAGCTCCTCGAGTCGACCTTCAGTCGCCAACTGTTGACAAATGAATACTACTTCATATTTTTCAATATTTTTTGCGATTTGTTTTGTTTTTGCAACTTTCTTGAATTTTTCAAACCGTCCTTACTACTTTATCAGAAGTTGCTGCGCTGTTGTTTTTTTAAATCAAAATTGATTTCTTCTATCGGATCACATTTAGAATTGTTTCATATGCTTCACATTAATAATTATCATTCTCATTATAACCTTCTCCGGGAAACTACCGACACTAAATTAAAACACTTTAAGAATGGTTCTTTTCCGATTTCTCTAAATGATTTCCATCAAATTCATCTAAATAGTTTTGTTTATCTCAACTATAAACATAACTTTTTCATATGCATATTTCTCATGAATACGTTACCAATGCATCAACACATAATGTAAGCGTTGATAGGCATACAATACTCACAGACGTCCGTACGTACATAAAATCTCTACATTTATCATCTACATCATTGGTTTCTATTTTACATGATATCTAATACAATACCTATTGTTAGTAAAAAGGTATTTCCAAAAAAAACCTTATTTCGTTCAGTGAAAATCGTGCGTACAAAAACGAATGTCCCTGTAAAAGAGTGTTACTAAATCATCGTGGCTGCTCATTTTTACAGAATTCCGTCTAGAAATCCTAATTGGCCAAATGAGCAGAATAATTTGAATAGTTAAAACTATTTAACTAGAATTATATGGACTTATAAATAATACTGAAGTATGTATAGGTACTTCTAAATTGGCCTGAATTATTGCCTTCAATATAACCTGGAATTAAATTAGAGTCTTTAAATAAGAGTTTACAATAATACAATTCTGACGTCATCAATCTTACTTCATTATAGTTTCTTCGATGTTTGTTTGAATAAAAGTCTATATTTAAAGCATGCTATGGTGGGGTAGAAGATAAGGGAACTATATCATGGGGTGTTCTCTATACATAAAGATGTTGGTCCAATTTAAAACAAATTGTTGTCGTCCAGTCTCATTCACAGATTATGGTTTTTGTGCGTGATTAGTTCAATATTGATGCTAATTTAAATACATTTTTTTGAACAGGCCACTTTTATAACAATAGAAAAGTACGGTTCTAGACGTCACAGTCCTATAAGTATTAGACAATGTCAAAGTGATATAAAATATGAAAATGAATGACGAATGTTGACTTTTATAAAGTATTGTTATATAAGTTATTCAATGGTTACTACCCCTGAATGCTGTCCCAACTGTAGTATTAAAACAAATGCCGACTTACCTTGAAGGGCCGAAGGGGACTGTCTCGAAGCATACACACAGCTATCCCATCTTTGACCGTTACAGTGGAGCCAGAGGGTGACTCGTCACCCTGATTGATGGGCATAACCTCCTGATTACTCCGAAACTTGTCATTCTTCCTCAACGATTTTACAACTGACATCCAGGAGTTATTCTTCTTTCGAATACTTTCTCGAGAAACATTGGCCTTTTGAAATGCGGTAGTCCAACTCATGATAGCTCGGTATTTTGTATTGTTGTCTATTTTGACACTTATTTAGGGATAAATATTGAGGAGCTGAATTGGTGTGAAACTAATATCGGTTACTGCATATACTTGCGCGTAATTCAGGACAACAGCAATCCCACTATTGAGAATCTTATCCAATCAAAAAAGAGCAGCCATAATCTGATAAATTAATTAATTCTATTTACATTTTGATTATTGAACATCGAAAGCCGCCATATTTGCACTTTTCAAAGGGAAGCTCATAATTGATGAAGCGGATCTAAACAGCTATAAACAGTTTGGTATTATTCTAATATACAATTCATTTTAATATGAATTTATCGAATACCTTAATTTTTGTAATATAAAAGTATTGAGTATAGTATGAGACAATTGTTTACAAGAAAAACAACGAATACATTTATATCATTATATCAAGCGAAGGTGTTCCTTGAGCCTATAGGTATAATATAGTTTACTAAATCACACCTGAAGGCCATCTCATAAAACTCACAAGGTCTGCACTTGTCAGCTTGTATCTATAAGACAAATATGTCAGATAAGTGTAAAAAATATACGTATTTATATTTTCAAATAATAAAAATGAAGGGGAAATAATGAAACTTGGACTATATTGATTAATTCCGTTTGGTGTTGTTATTTTCACCAAAAAATATGTATAATTATTGAATTAAAAATTTGAACCAATCCAATGGATGATATATTTTAAAATCATATCATTTTGATTGATTGGTTTTAATATAGTTTTTTTTTTTAAGTTTTTTCAAATTTATTTAGAAAGTTTGGAGATATTTGTATGTGAAATAATAATATGATGAAAATGAAAATAACGTTTTCGTTACATTTGTCAATGATTTAATATTTTTTAACTTAAAAAAATCTTGTCATATATCAGAAATATAACATCTGTACTGATTAGTTTAAACGATTGGAACTAAACAATTATTAATGGGTTGTTTAATTATAAATTTAATATATAATTATATTAATTATTAATTATATTATTTATTAATTAATATTAATTAATTATTATTAATTATAATTATAAATTTTAAGTGCTATTTAATACTAAATTCATCATTCTATTTTCCTATCGTATATAAAAACAATTTTATAAAATTATTTATACAATATTATCTGCGTATTTGATGAAACGTGTTATCTTCAATTTTTAAAGATGATATATTGAAACACTCAAAATATAATAGGTACTCTGCTTCATATATACTATAGATATTAAACATGTCATAATGTCACCCGACAAACAAATTTATATTTTTCCTTTTTTTAATTAATAATTAATGATCTAATAAAATATTTCAACTTTTTAACTACTTTCAGATTATATTTATTGAAATTCGGAAATATGAAAGAAATGAAGTATACATACTCGTAGCTATAACTTTTGGAAACTTTTGCTGCTTGCTATTTATGTTACTGTATATATATATATATATCCAAAACTAAATTATAGTCAATCACTCTACATGCCTAAATGAATCCCATCGCGACGGCAAATAAATTCTAGCAAAAGATCTCGTCAAAGATTAAGATAATATATAAACTCGATCTTCTTTGAATCCTGCCCATGATGTTTTTGGCGCCAGGAATCAATAAAATAATGAATTTCTTCTTCTTCTTCTTCTTCTTCTTCTACTTCTTCGGATTGATGCTTCTGTAAGAGTTTCACCGAAAGGCCAACCCTCGCATGGAGCGACTGTGCTTTAGCCAGACCAACAGCTGTGTTTCACTATTGGAAGCTGCCGTGCGTGCCGGATTGCAGTCTCAAATCATCTATTTTGAGGGCCGCATGAAACTACTCACCTCCCCTACGTTTACGGTTGAAGGAAATCACTCCACCAACTCGTATCGATGTCCTGGATAGACTCATTACGTACATTTAACAGATAGCTATTTGGGGTAGGTTAACCGCGCCGGAATTTTGAGGATATTTTCGGATTTTTGGGATAGTTTGTTCAATTCAAAATGTTCATTTTTCCTTAAATAACCAATACTCTGGTTTTAAATATTATATAGTAGTTAGTAATATTTTATTTGCTAAAATGTAATGTTATAATGTACATTTAAAATGCACTCATAAAAGATATGTACTTTGTAGTTTCATAATAAGTCTTTATTGTGTAAAAATATTTATATTTATCAATAATTATCAATCAAGCAATATATTTTTCTGAATTTAACAATTTTAGTATACACTTGACATTTACTATTAAGAAATTTATTTATTTTGTTCATAAGAAAACTATATATTTATATAAGACAATTTTTTCTGTTTCTAACATATACCCCATTATAATATTTTTATACAAATATAATAGACAATTAATCGTTTTTGCTGAAATCAGTAAAATGAAAAAGTATTCGTATAGTATAATTTCAAATGTCAGAAAATATAATTCAATAGTAAAACAGAAAAGGTAACATAGGTAAAGCAATAATATTTTTAATTATCTGAATTATATTTTACACTTTATTTTGTTGTTATATTCTTTTGTGACATATATGTGTTTATATGCTATTATGTGCCCATGTGTTTGTTACCTCTTTAAAGTCGCTCACACTCAATTTTAATGTCATTAGGTATTTAATTGTATAATAAAATTCCGATAGGCTAGATTTTGTTTTGACAAAAACCTGCCAATCATAACACCAACAAAATGACTATAGTTTCTTTCGACTTCGGTATTTTATACTTCGACTTATTATACTGATCTCTTAATACATACTACTGCATAAGTATTAAATTAAAACAGCTTCCGAAAAATCCTACTAAATATTATTTGGAATATACTAAAGCTTAGTATGAAATTAAAAATAAATAATTTAAAAACATTAAAATAATTTTTAAAACAATACTTTTCCAATTACAAATATGCGCAGTTATGCTTTTTTAAGAATTCCCTTACAATGTACTCACCTTAAAACACTCAATTCGGCTTTATATTTGAAAAAATGAATTATTAAGACAGATAATGGCACAAACATTTTTAACAATCTCCTACAAAATAAGGGAATGCGTTTTCTTAATCGTGATAATTTTTTTAACGCTCTTGATTATTCTTTCTAAAATTCTACATGTCGGCAGTTTAAATGTGGTTTGTGGTGTCCTTTGTAGAATATTACTAAATGTGTGATATATTTTATTTCTATTTTTATACATTTAAGTAATATTTATTATATCAGTTAAGTGTTCTGTGGGAAAGTTTTCCGTTCATAATGTTTGCTCTCTAGTGTACTTTCCTAAAATTATGTGAATTATTCAAATGGATCTTAATTTTCTTTTAATAGTACAATTATCGAAGCTTCCAAAAAAACTATCATACTTAGGTTTCCTTTTTGGTAGGCTACCATAATAAAACAACGCGGTGATTCATCTATCTAACTAACCGCTCAAACCACTAACAAAAGGTACTCGAGGATATCAATTCGAAAGTCGGCGTCAAATCGTTGGATCATATGGTCAGGGAATATTCCTAAAAACAAAAAACCAAAACATTACCCTTGTGATTCTTTTCAAACTATAATCTCGATATATATTTATATTTGCTTAAAATTAATTTATTCTCTTTGCCTGATCACTCCATCCAGGCTACACTGGGAATTACAGTCACAAAAGTCGTCTCTTGTTGATAGCATTGGCGAATCAGTTACCACCCACAAGACATTGAATCTACTCCTGCGCCCACGATTGGGTATGTTCGATGTCAGAAGCCATTGGGTGGACAACATACAGTATAGTGGAAGCATTTGTGTCGATTGTACCTTTCTCCAGTTGAGTATATATATCTACATTGTTTCGATTGTATCTAGTTTGATAATTGTTTCAGGATTTTAGAATTTATTTTTCACTTGTTTGGATCATTAAAATGTACATTGTTGCAATACTTTTATTCGTTTTGTTTAAATAATAATAATTCCCGATGGGTGCTCTGCACAACAATAAAACCTTGGTTTAACATTTTCAAAAGAATATTTCTAGAGACGTCACGGGATTTGGGATTTCAGACAACTCCGACCTATTTATCATTTTAAAATATGTACCCTGAGGTTGTTAAAAGGTTAACACGATCAGCATTTATATGAGCATTTACATCTAGAAAAAAATAATGCCGACAATACGATATCAGGGAGAACAACAAGGGAAAACGGACTACAAATATTAATATTTTTCAATTATAAGCGATCAACATGAAACATTTTAAAATCCGATTCTTTCACCGTCCGTCTCAATAGGAAGTCTCAATCAATAAAACTTATGTGTATAGTCTCCAATTTCATGTTAGCCGAAATTGGTATTTAATATATAATCTGTATACCTAAAAGTGTGTTTATCACTAAAAATGCACAAACACATGTGTTTATCACCATAAACACATATTTAGGTATAAAAAGCAGTGTTTAATCCAAAAGAAATGCTCGGCCACCATACTCCAATTGCCTAACTCTACCTTATTGATCGAAGAATATAATAGAAGGCATAGTTGATAATAGGGTAATATTATTATTATTTTCAATTCAAATTTCAACATTGATACGTCATTTCATATTGATTCCCAATGCATAAAATATACTATTAATTTAAATAATTAAATTGGCTTTAATTACTTCAATTCATTTAATTTCTTAAAGTCAGACGTCGAATTTCTTTTACTTAATCTTTTAACTACCTATTGATTTAATTAATTTATTCGATTTTTACTTTTATTATTTTTACTAAATTTGATACTATTTTTACAGGATGAATGTTGGGGCAATCACATGGCTATTCGTAATCTTCTGCTTCACGGTGTCTTTCACTGTGAGCGTATTGTTCGTATTTGTATCCCACTACGGTAATATTACTAGCCTGAGTCAACGACTTTCTTCCATGGAACAATCATTGAATTTACCACCGTCGAATCCTATCAGTTTTCAACCCATTAATCAAGAACCATATTTACTGTCTAGGACACTATCCTATGATAAGGAATTTATATCAATAGCAGAATGACCGAAGCCAGAAACTCCTAAACTCCTAAACAGTATAAGATGACACAGGAAAGCAGACTGTTTTAGTTTTGTTTAATTGACGCTTGTCGTAAGATTCAATGCCAATAGTAAACAAATTGGAGTCTGTGAAGTTATTCTCGACTAATAGTCGTACAAATCACGATGTATACTCTAGATAATATCAATAGACATTGACGTAATATTTGGTTGGTACCGTGGTTATGCTATTTACATATCTATATTAAATTACACACATTAACATCGAGTTACTCGATCTTCCTTTTTGAAGTAACTTATTTTATTACTTCATTACTTATTTCTATATATATATTATTATCTACATATTACATAAATATATATATAGCCATTTCCAAAACAAATATGCAATAATATGTAGCAATTCATATATGAATATTAAATGACTTCTTTAATTTAGTCATAACTTTTAGAACACCTTATGTCTAACACCTTACAAGTCATATCTCATTCAACGACAATTTCAGTTACAAAAAAAGTGTTTTTCTATTATGCGTGCGACAATCGTTTACGATGATTTATGCAAATGAATTAATAAATATAACTAAACGACTTTTTTTTAACTATAAATATTTGTACTAGTCAATTCATTCTATGGTATACTTTGCTCTACACATATTATTACTATACTTTATCCGCATTGTGTTTTATTTACATTAATGCACAAAAATTATGTATTATATATAATACTAAGAGCATTTATACATTATGTAAACTATCAATGTTCACTTGTTAATAATTCATTTATTAAAATAAACATTTACTTCTGTTAAGCATTTTATCGCATTCTTTATTATTTTATTTCACTATATTAAGTTGAAATTTGATGTCCATGTTTCGTAATGACTTTACAAATATCTGATAAAATGTCGTTTGATTAATAATATATATAGATAAATAGTTTCAAGTCACAGGACGTTAAATAGAAATATATTTCTTACTCTATGATGAATAGATTTTATTTTCATATATGAGTTTTATTGCTTTTATTAACACTCATTCATTGGTATTTGATCTTTTGGTGCATATACTACTAACTTACATACTACTAAGTAACTTACAGTCAATCTTATTTACCCTTCTATTGATTTGATATATTATATTGGTGATAATTTTACCCTTCATTACGCTTTTAATATAGAGTAAAAATATACCTGAATAAAACATAATTCGGATATTCAATAAAGCTCAGAATGCAACGCGGGCTCAATATCAACTTTGAAATCCAACCTGTATAGTATTCTTTGAATTCAATTACGCGCATATTTCGAGTTCTGAATCTAGCTAGCAGAGGGTACTAGGCAGTTTGTGTAAACAATATTTAAACGAATAAAGTTTAATTATAAAACAGTTTGAAGGAAATAAAATAGAACAATGATTATTAAAAGCATTAGCAAAACATGACTATATATATATACATGACTATACATTAACAATACACGATTAGTTTATTAAAAATATGTTTATTAATAATATTAAACGATAATTTTTTAAATGTCAAAGTTTTTAATTGTCAAAAGAAAATGTGAGAATTTTTCTGAGAAGGGAAAAGTTCAGTCTTAAAAGCAGGACTGTTGGTAAGGGAACAACATCGTACAGACAAAGCACTACAAGAACGTGAAACAAAAGAAGTTAAAAGTTCCATAGTAACGACGACAACTTGAAACTGGTTGATGAAGACGAAGCGCTTCGTGTGACCGCAAATTAACTGGGTGAGTTAGCATTATCAGTTAATGCTACCAGGTTCCGCATATATATGGACGTGCGGAAGACCAGGTAGCACACCTTGAAGTCAATCATTGACGACTGGGAAGCAAGTGAAGCCCTATCAAAACTCGGGCCAAAGGACAAAGTTAGAAAGACGAAGATGATGAAAGGCTAATGACGGATAAGCGTATATGACAATCCGTGGGTTTCTAAACCTCACACATTATGTCAATTGTATAACTTAAGAATTTTAAAATGATGAAATTTAACAAAAAAAGAACTGCTATCTTGGAGTTTTTAAAATCACAACAAAAGCTAGTAGTTTCAGAATAAGCAACATTTTGTGATGGGAGGCAAACATTTTAAGGAATATCTCAAATTGTAACCCGTTTAGAAAATCTGCAATCAATTGTAATTTTGATAGTTTGACATTTTTTTATTCTTCAGAGAAAGACAAAATCAGACTTGGTTTGATTGAAGATCTCTCATATTGCAAAAAATATATCCAAAATATTGGAAGGATTAGAAATACAACGTTCCAAATATTACAACGTTAGACTTTCTGGTATTCTTTCGGTTTACGACCGTAAATTATTTACCGCATATATTTGGCGGTAATATTTGTTTAAATGCTAATATTAGTTAAAAAATACGATAATAATATTTACAATTGTGTTAATGCTAATGTTAAAAAATACGATATAAAAATTGATCACAATAACAAAATTAGTAATATAATAGCATAACAACAATTGTTAATATGATTATCTTGGGTTTTTTCTAATACTTGCATTAAAACAATTGCTAATATTATTATCTTATTTTTAACAAATATTACCGCCAAATAATTTACGATCGTAGCCTAAACCCAAAGAATACCGACTTTCTTATCAAGTAAATAATATATGGTTAATATGTAACTGAAAGCAATTTCCACTTTTACAGTATATCATGTTTTTTACTGATAATTCTTTTATATATTTAATATTTATTGAATCGTATGGCAAATTTATTTTTTCTCTCTTAAATTTGTATTAAAAAACACTTTTACAACATGTAGAAACGTGTGGTCATTTCTCTCTATAGAAAAGGGTTCGTTTTTCCAATCTAGATAAGTTGTTGTAGTATAATATAGGATCAATACATCAAAGGCAATATTAATATTTCAAACTTTACATATTGTAGATACCTATTTCCTATTGATTCTCAATAAATACAAAGTTTTATAAATTCAAATAAATTTAATGACAAAGTCATAGGATTAATCAATGAATAAATCAATAATTCATTAAACAACTTGAGATCTGTTTATGCATAAAGTACAATATTAATTATTTGCTATATACACTACTTACTTTTACAAGATGAATGTCGAGCTGATTACATGGATATTCATATTCGTCTGCTTTATGGTGTCTTTTACTGTGAGCTTAGTGTTCGCATTTGTATATCGCTACAGTAATTTAACTAACCTTAGCCAACGACTTTCATCACTGAACCTACCATCGAATGAACCATCAGATCCTATCAATGTTCGGACTGTTGGTCAAAGACCATTTTTATTTCTCAGTACACTATCCTATGATGAAGAATGTCTCCCAATGACAGAATGCCCGCTGCCAGAAGGTGAAACTACTAAACAGGAAGATGACACAACAAGGAATCAGAAATTTCTGGTTTTGTTTAATCGAAAATTGTCCGAAGATTCAACGTTCAACAGTAATCCATTGAATTCTGTCCAATGTAAATATTGAAGTAATATTCAGTTGGTACATTTGTTATGCGATTTACATACCGTAAAAGTGGTTTATTTCATCAACAATGGTAGCACTTATCCGATGTCATGTTAAATACATAATTTCCCAAAAGGTGTCACGACAAAACGTCACCATGATAAAATAAATAATAAAAAATAAAATTGATCCTGAAATGTGTCCATCTATAGAGGGACGAATTATTTGTCCATTTAATTATTATATTGATACGAATAAACAAACTTTTGTATTAAAATTAATATTTTCTAGTTATGATTTTTTTATGAAATTATATAAAAGTTGTTTATTTGTTTCAATATAGTTATTGGAAGTACAAATAATAAAAATAAATTCGTCCCTCTATATGGATGAATAACAGAATCCGTCAATTTTGGTTAATATTTTATCTTGGTGACGTTATGTCGTGGTGACGTTTTGTCGTGGCGACGTTTTGACGTGTAATCGTTCCAAAACGTGTAACTAAATTTAAACAGTGATTGAAATAAATTATACATCATTTTCTTTATACATGATTTTAAAACATATTATATAACCCAAACAAATATAAATAAATAACATCAAATTAAAATCGCTGTCATTACACAAATATTTTTTTCTGTTTAGTAACAATGTTTGGCACATCTATCTGGTTTTTTTAACTTGATTAGATTGATTATATTGATCTATAATATTGTCATCACAAAAAGTGTTAATAATATGCTTCCAGGGATCGGAATTACACCATTTTATTGTATGCATTGCTCTACATATAAATACTATAATTATCCGCATTATGTTTCATTTAAAAAAATTCTATATCAATATATAACGCACAGTTATTACATTTTATATAATATACTAAAATAGATTTTACACATTATGTAAACTATGAATTACCACTTGTTAATATTTCTTATAATATAATAAACAATTACTTCGGTTAAACATTTTGCATATTCTTTTTTTATTTTTCAAAAAGTCACTTAGAAAATAAAATGTTGTTTGCATGATGTCGTATAGATTTTAAATGTCATAATTGAATTTTATTTAATTTATCTATTTTATTATAATTCGCTCCTTGGGTTCGGGCATTAGTTCATTTGTTGTTTGGTCCGCAATAGCATTACTTGTAAGGCGTTCTCTTCTTCCGTTTTATGCATTCGATTGATTTACGTTGGGAAGCACAGACACAACTCATGAATTACACTTAATTAGTAAAGAGTAAACAAGGGGGGCATAATTAATTCTAATAAATATTACTTGAATATTTAAAAAGTACTACATATTCATATCATCATCATCATCATCATTAGCCCGGCCGTATCGACCCACTGCAGGGCGAAGGCCTCAGCTTGACGTTTCCACATTGATCTGTTGTTGGCTAATTGCTTCCAGGTTGGTGCT
>JAUZND010069237.1:0-17231 GCA_034780555.1 Coelogynopora nodosa | reverse complement strand
GTATGATTAGGACGCAAGTCGAAATATTACAATACACTTTTTACCTGCAGCAAGTGCTATCTTCCTATTTTTCTTAAAATAAATAACATTACAGGTAGGTAGCGAGAAAATAGATTATATAAATTGGCATTATTATGCACGATATTACACATTTTTAACCCAAAAAACAGTTTGGAACATTTTTATGTTTCGTGCTAACATTTAATTTTTGCAACAATAATTTAAATATAGGATACGTAAAATATTATGTTGATAAACAATTTTTTTTAAATATTACAAAAATAAAAAAACAGAAACAACCTATTAAATAACAAAAAAAAATTATACAAGATCCATAATAGTCTACTCAATTTTTTTCAAATACTGTACTTTTAGATTAGTAATTCTGTATAAAATATGAGTAAACCAATATGTACATCAAAATTAATATACATTTAAAAAAAGTAGAAATAAAATATTAAAACAAGCGCATGAAAAAGGTTTCTTTTTTCAAATCTCAAAATGTTTACTTTACAACTTCCTGTTGAGAATAAGAAGTTTTCCTAGATGAATATAATACGAACTAATAATAAAATAGTAAAATATTATAAATACTTTAATTTAGTAAATACATTATTTAAGCGTAGTTTTGATATAATACATTGGTGTTATATTTTTGATTATATATATATACATAAATAAATTACCTCTGTGACGCACAAAGATGTCTATTGACAGTCATTTTCTATAATATTTTGTGGCAATAAATAATTACAATATGTAATAATAGTACCATACAGTTATTAACGATGAACAAGAATATCGACACCTGTTTAGGAACTGTATGTGCTCAACAGTCAACATACGTTACACGAGACGATGCCTTTTCATATAGCACGGGATTCTAGTCTATGTATAGCTACAACAGCAGCTAACAGGTAACTCTCTAACTTTCTTCGTCGATATGGAACTCGTATGCTTTTTAATCCAGCAAATCCACAATCAGAACTTCAAAGTAGAGGATATGCTCTTCGTTATATATATATATGATATTTGAAGACAATCTCGATGGAGTTCCCTCAGGCGTCTATCGCAGATTCGACACTGCACAATATCTACCTCCACACTTTTTAAGGGGCATAAATCACATTTTGTTCCGATGCTTCAGACACTTGCAGTGAATTTTAATTAATGCTGATTAATGTTACATTAAATTGGTTCCTATTAAAACTAACCTAACTACTAAAACATCAACTAGATCATGTAAGTGTATCGAACTTACGAACAAAATATGCTTTATGCATCTTAAAAATACATCATTGTGTAGAGATAATTCTAATCCTATATACTCGCTACTGATCTGTGATGGACGATTGACGGATGTCCATTGAGATAGTCTGCTTCATAAATGTAGTATATATATAGAAGAGCGCGGATAATATGACGGAATAAAAAGTATAATCGTGCACTTGACGGTCATACTTTCATTTTAATAATTAATAAATAAATATTTTAAAAATTATTATTGTACAGTATTACACTGTACTATTATAATTGAAAATACATTGAAAATATCTTCGATTAAGTGTTTAGTAATAAAAATAACATGTAGCTAAATAGTTGTACTACTTTTCACATTAAAAGTGAAAAAATATACTGTGATATTCATAATTCATTATCACGAAGAAACTTTATGTCACACATGAACTAAAGACAATTTCAACTGTCGTTTGGTCATAACATGTTACAACAATTATAAAAATAGTATACCATAAGTATAACCACAGTTCTTCCACTTTCTCAAAAGATTATATATATATTAGAAATCAGATTACTTATTACAATTTGTATCCATAATAAAATTGAACAACTATTTATAGATTAAAAGTAAGTAATTTAATAAAATCCTAAAATTCCATAACTCATAGCCTCTACATTTTTCCATGTTTTCCAGTGCCTACACAGTAGTTAACGCATCCTATATCTGCCCAGACAAAAACCAACTCTACTCACCTGAAATTTTCCTCCTAGGCGGGCTGGCCTTGTGGACGGGAGAGGCCAACGATGTGTGAGAATGGACAACAGAGGAGCAGCTGCCAGCGGTACAGTCCTCTTCTTTGGTCTTCTTTGCACTACCAAGTGAAAATCTGCGCCGCATAGTCTTCATAGCGAAAAAGCAGCCAAGCGATTAAATGTAGTGCATATTATCAACTGAAATTGCCAGTATGAGAAAGTGAGTTGAGGTCAGTGAGAGGGCAATTACAAGTTAATATTAAAATATAATCATTACAACTATTTCCTTATGATAGAGGGTGTACATTGATATATTTATTATGATATGTAACTAATATTTATTTCCGATTTGCAGATTTAAATACTTTTGTGTGTATAATACATTTCTTAATATTTTAGAAATTGTCAATATAAACTATCACTTATTGATGTTGTCAGTATAAACTATCAATGATTGATGGTGGCAACTGTAATAATGAAGATCGAGTAGAGTAATAGATTGCTCTAACTCAATATTTAAACAAATGTTGTTGCCCTTAAGAATGGTGGTGGAAAAGTTGTGGTTTAAAAATAAAAAGTCATGTTTTTAAAAGACTTTTGTTTTAAATGTTTTCTGTTACATTATTTAATAATTCATAAAAAAATATTTACACAATTTAGATCTGATGTTTAAATAATTACTAAAAGCACAATAACCATATGTTGGACCTCTAATTTAAGTAGTCATAATAAAAATTTGCTTTAATTTACAAATATTATTACATTTATATTAGTAAATATAAAAGAAATTGTCTTGATGTATAATATTAAACAGTTTATTCTGAATTAACTGAACTCAAAAAATTAGCCAACAAATATGTATTCATATAACATAAACAACTGATCTAGTTAGCAAGGTTACATGGCTTTATATTTTTTAATTGTTTCTTCAGAATAATTAACATAAAATTTACTAATTGTAAAATATATATCCTTTATACTTTTTCAATACATGACTGTTTTGCATAAATGATGTGCATCATTTTAGAATGTTTTTGCTGAAAAGTTATTTTTTGTTTTTTAATGATAAAAATGCATCTAAAATAATTGTATATACCTATTCCTTTTTGTAATAATCTAAAATATCAAATAATGCTTTACAATAAAAGTAGCTAAAATTAATATGTCAATTCAGCTAAACAGGAATGAATAGTAGTTTAGCTATATTAGAAAACATTTGAAATATATCATAAATTAGTTCACTAGATATTAGAGTATAGAAGGAGCAGAGTTATTACTTAGTAATAACAAGTAAATACTATTGCCTAGAAATTATTATTAATAAGTATTTATTAAATAAAAAAGGCAAATAAAAGTCATAGTGTAAAATATTCTTATATATACAATATATACTAAGGGATTTTATAAATAGTAGCAAGCTTAATCTATAAATTAATTAAATATAAAATGTTCACAATTAAAGTATAAGTCTTAAAATAAAAATATATATATGTATAGTGTAAACTATTTAAAATATGCCTTTTCTCAATTTATTTAAAGTAATTTTGATATTAAAGTTCTTATAGTATAGATTTACACTGTGTTTGTTACCCTTGAAGTATGACTTCTACTATTACTATAGTATATGAATATAATACAGATAAATATTAAAAATGCAGAAAAATTTACTCAAAAAATAAAGAAAAATCTAAGCCTAATCCGAATGCTAGACTTCCGTGAAATCTATATCTGTGTGTCTACATATTGTTCCATAACTCATTTCCATGGGATTCATAAATGGTGAGTGTTTATATTAGATTACTTATCTCTTTACAGTGTGTTTAACTGTGCATTATAGAGAACATAAACAAGCTTTTTGAAATAATAAAATAATTATTTCAATAACTTTTGATAAGCTTACAATATATCTACCTAATCTAGAATGTATGTGTAATGAAATGATTTGTTAATGATATTTAATAATATTTATTTTAAATTATATATAAAATATATCATTTATTTTATAAAATAAATAAATATATCAAACTTTCAGTATATAACTATTATAATTTAATTAATTGTATAATTACTATTACTAAATTTTAATGAATAAACTTATTTAATAATTATAGTTCTAGCTTTTCAGTATAGTTAATAACAATATTAATTATTAAATAAAATGTTATGTATTTTTCTCTCACATTCTGTATAAGTTATAAAAGTTTAAATATATATTTTTAGTTGAAATAAATATGATTAACATTAAAATAATTATTATAATTATGATAATAGTTTATGTAAAGATAAAAATAATCAATTAATAAAAAAAATATAGTAAGAATAACAATATATTTTAATAATTCCATAAATTAAATGTAATCCTTCAATTAAAAAAATTATGAATATTGATAGTGTTACTGTGCTGTTATTAAGGCACAAATAGAAGCTAATAACAGTTCAGAAGTCATACTGCAATGAAATAGTAGGATCTATTGACAGAAAGTATATATAACATATTCACATATAATTTAAATTTATAATTATAAATAGACTTAGTCATAATTATTTATTATAAAATGTAAAACATTTGTATTTTAATTCAAAATAAATATATTTAATCAAATTAAGGTTAAAAATAATATATTTGAAAAGTTTCTAATACTAACTAATTATATATTGTAATATTTATTTTTTGTTATTATATATATATTAATTATGATTATAGTTAAATACTGATCTTAATTCCACAAAAACTGAGGCCAATTACATATAAAAAACCCAATACAGATTGTAAAAAAATTATGCCTATGTCAAGTATCTGCCAAAAACTCTGATACTGAATAATATGATACCAATTCTAGAAAAATTTATGCTAATCCAAGAACCTGAGATAAAAATGGATGCTGAATAATCTGATACTGCCAATGCCACGGCACTGGTGCCAGGCCCAGATGCATGCTTGTCACTTGAGATAAAACATGATGCTGACTCCAAAAAAATATTATGCCAATATCAGGTTTTTTCTCATGTATTTGACATAAGCATCAGCATAAAGTTTTTTTCATATAATTGGTACAGGCATTGGTTTATGTGGAATTGGGATTAGTGTTAACTATAACCATTAATTGTTTAACTATGCAACACTGTCAATAGCTACCAATAATGCTTTAATAACAGTGCAGTTACACTGTCAATAGTCTTCACGTTTTTTTTAAATTTTAGTCTGGTGCGAAAAGGAGTGCAAAATTATCTCCTTCCAACCAAAATGTCACCTCAAAAAATGTGTTTAAAATTTTGTCAATATAAATAATCAACTGCAGGAGATGTAGAGACCTTTCCTTGACGGAATGATGGCTGTCTTATATAATTAATATGTGGAATTATCCACAAAAAGGTAATTTTCTAAAAGCACAGCCTTTCATCAAAGCTTGCCACGAATCTTTTTATATATTTTGAATTAACTTTAACTCACAACAACCAAATTTGATATAGCCGCAATATGTTTTGTTTACAGCTATTTAACTTTTAGCTTTGTTAAACAAATTTGTAATTAAACAAAAATATATTTATTTACAAGTTATTATATAATTTTTACTATAGCAATTTGCAATTATAATGTATTATAATATAAACAAAATATAGAACATATTTGTACATTCATTCATTAATATATATATACTTGTTATCCGAAATAATTTAGGTACTTTTTAGGTATAATTTAGGTGACGATAAAAAAATATCATGAAAGTTTTTAATATAAATATATATAATAATTAACTGGATTTCAAGTAGGAGTTAATATTCGGTGTTATTAACTTTGTTTACTAACTCATTAAATTTAATAAAACTGTATATTTTCTATAGATGTATCTATAATTTGCTATATATGAATCAAATTAATTTGGGGGCTATCCGAAAATGACATCCCTCAAATTTGGCCCTTTTTTATCCCCCTCCCCTAGTATCACGCACAGTCACAAATTTCTAAACCCCCTTCAGAAATGACGTCACGTTAATTTCTATGATGCTTTTTGATATAAATCCGAATTACACAAGGTCATTATTTATTTATTAGAAAAGTAGGAATAAAATATAACTGGGTATACATGTGGTATAAATGTAATATACATAAGTGGAAAAATTTTATCTGTAAAGCATGTGAATGTAAGATATATCCGAAGCATATGGAATCCATTTTAGACATCCTAAATTAACTATTTTTTCCCCACTGAGAGATCATATTTTGAATAGAAAAAATGTTGGCATTTGGATTTTTATAAATTTGGGTAAGCATTGCAGTACATACAGTATGCTTTAAAAATATCTTAGTACAAACTGTGAAAATCAGACATTATTTCGAATAATTTGTGAATCCGCGTAAACTGTTTTGATTGATTTAAAACGAAACCATGTGCTTTTGTGACATCACAATTTTGGAAACTTCCACCCCCCTCCATCAATCTTTGTCAAAGATTTATAAACCCCCTCCCCTATCTAGCATAACGTCATTTTCGGGGAGCTCCTAATTGTGTTTTGGGGTCTTATACACATTACACAATGTGAGTTTTTTCTGGAACACACTTTAATACTGTTAAAAAGAAAGACCATTAATGAATCAATACAGGGTGCCCAGGAACCTAGTGCAAAATGTGTATGTAGACTACGTTTTCTCGTGAATGTGATTTTGGAGCTATACTGCAGATCGTGACACAGCTTCCTGATATTTTCGTCATTAGTGGAGCTGGTGATGCACTGGAGAGCACTTACTAGCGGAAAACTCCGAAACACTGACATTCAACGTTGAATTGCGAACGGCATGGTCTCTACAATTCAACATGTGACGCAAATGAAAACTCTGAATTATGTGCACAAGCATCAGGTTTCTTTCCAATATGATTCCCCTACCTACGTTACTTCCAAATCAATATCTTTACTACGAATGCCATGGGACAATGATGCTTCCGTTGTGGCGGTTTGAATCACAAAACCAACAACAGGTCATGCTCAGCAATTAAAGTTACCTGCCATCAGTTTTCAAAGGTTGGAAATTTTCAGAAAGTATACAATATATAGTGCATTACTCTACCTAAGGTTGATGAAATGCTTCTGTTCCTCAACCTAATATTATGCTATTGATAAATTTTCAGTGTTTGCTTTTCAGCCTGTTTTTAATACATGGCATATCTGAGATTCTGAATGTAATTCTGTTAATTCAATAAGTTCAAATAATTAGTCTAGCGCATTTGATAAAATTATCTCAATCAACAATATAGAAATAATATGCGAGATTGAAACTGGAGCTGATGTCAATATTATGCCTAACCTATCTGAGCTATATATTTCAAAATTAAATGCCAGTAAAGTAAAGATTAATTCATGGGGTGGGACTCCATTAAAAATACGGGATTCTTGTATTATGATAGTTGAGTACAATTCTAAAACAGTACCTGCACTATTTTACATATATAGTTGATGCCAAATCTATGCCTATGTTTTCCTATAATCTTAGCAAGCAACTAGATATTATCGATGAATTAGCTACCTATTCTATATTAGTACAAGCAATGATGTTGTGGCTAAATACCCCTCAGTTTTCCAGCCTGGAGGAAAGATTAACTACAGTCAGGAAATAAAATTTACATCATATGCTACTTCATATCTGCTCCTCCATTATGAAGAGATCCTCCAGCTCTTATGGGCCCTCTTAAAAAATAATTAGTTAGTATGGAAAAAGATGGAGTAATAGAACCAGTCATATATATACCAGTCAGATAAGTGGTCTTCCTCTACAGTTGTGACATATAAGAAGGATATGCAGACTTTAAGAGTTTGTGCTGATGATCTAAGAAAATTAAAAGAGGTTTTCAAGAAAGAGCAGTTTCAAATTCTTACTGTCTCTGAAATTTATGCCAATTTGTTTTTTCTAGATTGTTAGAATTCCTATTGGCAGATTCTAATTTTACTCAAAATAGGCAGCATTTACTTACCTTTTCAACTCCTTTTGGTCGTTACAGGTACAAGCATCTGTATTTTGTTCTTATTTCTGTACCTGAGGTGTTCTAGAGAATTCTGTCTAGCATACTGGAAGGTATGGATAATGTGGTCAATTATTATAATATCTTTTTTAATTTTTGCTCCAAACCAGACTGAAAATTACAAGATACTTATACATATCGTATTACGAAGATTACAGAAAGTTGGTATTTCCATCATTAAAAACAAATGTGTTTTCTCTAAGGATGAAGTCTTGTTTCTAGAACACATTTGGTCAAGTGGTGACATGTCTCCAGATCTAAATAAAATTAAGGTCATTATTGATATTCTAATTCCAGATTCCAAGAAGAATCTGATAACTATCTTGGGATTATCTGCTTATGTTGCAAACCATTTTCCCCCTCATTACAGCACTTTAGTTTAACCATTAAATAACCAGAAAATTATTGTGTTACCATATTTACCGTAAGCCTAAACCTTGCTATTATATGTCTGTAAATTAAATTGTGAACAGAACAATAATTGTTATACATTTGACAGTTTCCGTTTAATTTTGTATTGTAATTTTTTAAAGTACTAATAGGCCTATATTAATATCATTGTGAATATCAATTTCAATTGTTTTTTTTTGCTTTTGTGTATCTATTACTTCTATAGGAGGAATGTTACAATGCTAGTTATCTTTTCTATTGTTATTAACTTAGTGAACGTGAACTATGCTATCCTGGTGTATTGATTCAGACATAACAAAGCAACGATTTTGTTTCTAATAAATGTTTATTGTACATTACTTACAAAGAAAATAGTATTCGCTATACAGCATATAATACACTTCATCTGTAAAATAGCTAGGAAATGTATTTAGAGTGTGGTAAATTATAAATTGCCGACTATATATATATAATATTTAAAAAATTGCATATTATATAAATTTAAGTATCATTATTACAATTAAAATGAAACACTATGTCGTATATGCTCTAAAATACTCATTATAGCTATGGGGTATGAAATACTAACATTTGCAAGTAGCCTACACCAAATCTTCAAGGAGTAATTATCAGCAGACTGATCTAGCTACCAAACATAACCCAGTTTGCTGAGGTTAACAATGAATATGAAATTAAATCATAATATAATCAGAGAACTCATTTCGCCCGTTCAATCAAACTACTTCAGAAACCTTAATTTTTGCTTTCGAATACTAGTTGACAGATCTGAACATGAAATTTATTATCAATATAATGATAGAAGAACATGTGCTACACTAGTTTCTATGTGCCAGGAGGACACCAGAAAGAACTCTATATATATACACGCATAAAATTCCATTTTTGTTTGTTGCCCTACTTTAAATAACCCCAAACAAAAATTATTTTCCTTACATGTTTTTTAATGTTTTTGAAGGATAAATGAATGTTGAATTTATCAGATTATCTCAAATTTTTATTCACTTAGCCTGTTTTTGCCCAGCTAATTAGTTAACCAGTTCAACTTACTCTGACCAAGTATTAGTATAAGTAATCATATATATATATATATTTCAAACGTTATGTATGTCAACGTTAATGACTATTATCATAATCGTGATGAATTTCATATTTCCTAAAAGTGAACAAACTAATCATCATTATTTAAATTTTTTAAATCGATTCGCCGCATTATTATAACTATAACATATATCCACAAGAGTAAGCCTTATATATTATAGGTAATATATTAATAATGTAAAGTACTTGCATATCCGTTTCTCAAGCTATTACAAACCCTTCTAGAATGAGTCGACTTTTATGTATAAAATAATTAACGCGCTAACTAATTATACAAAAGTTATTTCTTTTCGTTATAAAAAAACTCGCTTTACCTTCGATAGACAACACAAAAGAAAGAAGACTTTCACCGAATAGGTAAGTTATAAACATATATAACTTACATATTTAGGCTATAGTAATATATATGACACGTTAATAATTTTATTTTTGTAAAAATAAAAACTTTATTAGACAAAAAGTATTATGTGCATTCGTTAAACTAATTTACAAATCACATATTTTAATGTTCAACAAATTTGAAAAATATCACATTTATTAATTATAGTAATAACTCATAATAATACTTTCATTAAATTTGTTTCCAGTCATTGACTGAACCAGCTTATCAATGATAAATATATAATGATGTTTTTATTTTTTCTATATTCTAATAATAAAATTAATCTTAACTAATCGTTATAAGAGCTTACTAAATATTTATCAGTTAAACTTTTATAAATATTTCAAAATATAATTGAAAAGATTTTAATATGTTTGTCAAGTACTTAAAAAATATCCAATTAAAACATCATTAAGAAATTTTTACAGTTGTAAGATCTCGGAAATATTTAAAATAGACTATATTTTTGCAAGATTTTCAATTTACAATATATATATATATATATATTATAGTGTAAAACATTTAAGCAAGAAATTTAAGTCTTAATTTATCTAAAATATTTTCAATTTTGTGATATTTACATTTGTCTTTATTTCAATTAATAATAAAGTAATTAAATATGCTGATGGATATATAGAAGGTCTGGCTATAAGGGACTTATTTAAGTAATATGTTAACGGATTTCTTATGGAACTATGTATATAGTAAAAGTAATACATTATAAGTAGTATACTATATTCTGTAACTCAGATTGATATATATATGATTAAAAAGAAAAATACTCTCAAAATCAATGCACAAAAACTAAACATCAGAATAAATCATGTAGTATATACGTATATAGTGTAATGTATAATGTAGGTATCTGTCACAAAAATGAATCCAATGTGCCGTTCCAGGAAGGACTAGGGAACTAAATCTACCTCTGACGATAAAGTCTGATGCTCCTAAAATTAATTCTATATTTGACAAAATTATAACAAATTTTGCACCCTTTAAAAATAACCATAAATTGATTAATGATATATATACATAGGTAGAATTTTCAAATTGTACCTATGTATATATATCATTAATCAATTTATGGTTATTTTTAAAGGGTGCAAAATAAAATATAAATAACTATATATAATAACTATAATAAATATAAATAACTAATAAATAACTAACTAACTTACTAACTAACTACAAACTTACTACCTACAAACCTACCTTAAACCTACAAACTAACTAAATAACTATAAACAAACACCCAATGCAAAGCAGTCGACTTAATATTTTATAGTTCCTATTATTTCGTTAGCATCTTCATTGTGACTATATTGCTCAGTAGTATTTTCTACCATATTTTGCAATTTTTCGGGTTCGGAACTAAACGGTGTGGGTTGAGTAGTTGTAGTCGTGATTGTAGTGCTGTATGGGTGCCAGAACTTTTTATCACAACGTTCAGGAGCTTCGTTGACTATATGTTCCGCCGTGTTGTAACATTCATCACAACAAAGCGCAATATCATAGACATTCGTTCCTATCCAATTGGCACAACTTAGACAACCCGCTACGCATGTCCGGTGGATACGAGGATGCTCATAATCACAGCGAAGTTCAGGTGGTCCTATAGTTGTTCGCATTGCTTCAGACTCGATATTATTTGAGAGAGAAATTTGAGGCATAGCGTGCGGCGGTGCTCCAGTATTAGTAGCTTCATTTGGTATTGTTCTTGCTATTAACTGATTGTTGTTTTGGATCGTCTGGTCGTCACTAGGCGTTGTCTGGTCGTAACTAGGCGTGGTCTGGTCGTCACTAGACATTATCTGATCGTCACTAGGCGTTAACTCGTCGTCATCAGTTTGAGTTGAGTGGTTGTCATTAGGAATTAGCACATTTTCATCCGGATCATCGCTTTGAAAAAAAGTTGGCCTTGAAATGGGGGATGCCGTACTTCCATTTATAATTATACTGGATACCATGATGAGAACCGACAGAACAAGTATATAACTTAAAAAATTTGAACTTTTCAGTAGCTTGCGAAGCAGATTACACGACATGGTTTCCGGTAAGCTCTGTGCTAATAATGTGATGCAGTTAAAACCGGTATACAATATTAATAGTGTTAACCTGATTATATATACATGAATCCTCCGTATAATAGGGCCATGTTATCATGTTGTTATCATGATGTTCTTGCGTAACCCCGAATTTAATTCAGGTGTCAACTATTACATGACGTAATTTGAAGATTATTTGCTTTGTGTAAGTATATAGCATGCGCCATATTTATAAATGATTTTATAAAATGCTTGCATGTCTCACAAATAAGATATTATAGGTACGCCTGTAAAAATTGAATATAGCCCTATATAGACACTGTAAATCGTTATTATACACATATATTCATCAATGCAAGTATATTGCTTGCTAATAGATTTTAGAGTTTAATTCTTATTTTTGTCTAAATCGTAATACAATTATATCAGTTGAAAAGAATAATAGAATAGTTTGTCAAAATAACTGTTATTGGGAATCAACTTAAAGTATTATAAGTCACAATGCAATACTGGTACTCCTACTTCTAAATCGGCCGAAAAAGCTCAAATTTTTAATGATTATTTTACTTCAGTTTCTATTAATCACAAAATAACTAACGCAACATACGCCGATAATTAACTATCCTTATCCTAGAAGTATGTGTGTATTTCATCCCAACAGAAAGTTGAGGAAGTTCTTCAGTTATTGCCTAAAAAATCCACTCGTTCACCTGATTGTCAATTGCATATTATTTCATAAATCGTTTTTATTATTAATGAGTCATCTTTTGAATTATCAATGACCACAAGTAAAATTCCTGCAGGGGCGTACACAGGTATTTGAAAAGGAGGGCGGGAGGGGGTCGGATGTTTGTTAACAAGAGCAAGCCTTCGGATTTTAATTGTTTGAAAATTAACAATTTATAATATAGTTTCAGTGATACCATATTTTTAACATGACAATAAATTAATCAATGTATTAAATATAAAATAAACTACGTGATTAATGAGAGAAAAAATAAATTTCACAGAAGTATAATATCAAAAAACAAAAAATGCTAAATTTATAAAACTGATCTAGTTTTGAGGGTGTTATTAGTATATTTAAAATTCACTCGTCAAGTAGAAGTTTCTTCATTTCAAATTTTCGTGGATGTTGAAGGCATAATTTTGTGAACAACCGTGGCCTAACCTAGAATAATGGGCCTTGCTGTATGTCCTATTCATAACAAAAACTGAGATTTTTCTCTCATCGTGTAATAATCGACCAATTTCCCCAAAACGGTATATTCTATAATTATGAATTGAATAATTTATACCCAAGTCAGTCTATTAGGTACCTATAATTATCTCTCAACAATTTGCTTTCTCGTGGACAATTAGGTTTTTTATCTTGTCGCTCTATATACGCAGGAACGCAACTGTTGACTATTTTTTAGATGATTGAATTAATTCTTCTAATCGCAGACATCGAATACCAGTGCTAACTATATTATGTAGTCTATGCAATGCTTTCGAAACTGTAAGTCACCCTAAATTCATGGATATCATCAAACTTTCTTGCATGGGTTAATTAATCTCTTATGCATTGCGTGCTTGGATATATGATAATGTTTAACACAGTTTATAATGTTTATGTATTGAGGACAATGTATTTCACCCAGTCTGTGTAACAAGCGGTGTCTCCCAAGATTTCTTATCGGTCCGTTTATATTTATTATTGTTACTTTTACTTATATTGATACTTTCCACTGACGCCAGAAAAATCTGCCACTTTCGCTTCACAGTACAAACATAATTCCTTAAGCTATTTTACAAACACCTAAACATTTGTTTTCACTTACATCACAAATGCAGCATATTTCCTATACTGGTAACTTAATATCAATTACAGAGTATGAATATTCAAAAAATTTACTTTCTCAATATGGCATACAAAATCAATGTCCACACATTAATCGAACATTGCTCCCATAGTTAGTTATTTATTTATCCCATAGTAATTTATTTAAGACACCATATTATCAATATTAACAGTAACTATTCTTAAAGTATTCGAAAAATGCTCATATTTTTGCACATGCAAGTTAACCTTTAAAGTGATACTATTTTAAGTTATCACTCAATTAAATTAGAAATTTCACTGGCGAACAATAAATTATTAAAGTAAGCTAAATCTATTGCACAAAAGAAATAGATACTGAAATGGAATTTTCAATATCTAAGAAATATATTTAAAACTAAGTAATTTATATTCAAATTAATAAGCTAGAATAAAGAAAAGTAATACAGTTTAAGCATTTTAAAACAAATTCACAGTAGGATATATTTTGCATAAATATTATAAGTGCAAATAACTTGTTAGACTAATAGGAGGTAGGGAAATATATATTATAATGTAAGTCAATTGGCAAATACATATTTGTAAATTAATGCATGGCATAAGTGTACATGTACCAAAAGAAGAATTTAAAACATTAATAAATGAAGACAGGTAGAATTCAATAATATAACATTTTGTTCAGCGCACACCTAAAGTAGATTAGACTGTACATTTTAGACTAAGAAAAGAAACACAAAAAAGTAGTAATATAACTGTACAGGGTATATTTCTTCCTAGAAGAAAAACATCTATACAATACAAGTTAATTAAATTGTTATTAAATACAGAGATTTTAGTGTGCAAAACGTGGCACTGATAAGACATCGGGGGATTTTTGTGTACTTGTAAACAATCTATTATTGAATCAGTTTGAGGTGGTAGCAGCTAGCATTAGCAGATGAAGGTTTGTACAAACTACACAGTTGCAGAAAGACCAAAAATTATAAAAGAGAATATGTTTGGAAAAATTACATCAAATATACAAATATATAAAATCTAACCCTTTAGCTCATTACAAATTAGCTAAAACTTTGGTTAATAATAGAGCAGCTAGCTAAGAGTCTAACTATCATAAATTATGAGACTTATTAAGTTTGACATATGAAAAAACTCTGACAAACATAAAGTATACTGATTAGAACCAACTAATAATACACTTGCAGATACTACAAGTGAACTACACTAAAAACTATAAACAAATCGAGATTATAGTAGTGGTTTCAATTTAGTATCAAAAAATATCTTATTTTAGATACCAATAGATCATAAAAGGGTAAGATTAGACAGTCTGTACAGGTGACTTATATTGGGCACAGTGAGAAAACAAGATAATATATATTAAATACTATTAATTAACAAGCAAAATTTTCGAGCACATGTTACGAGTAGAAAGATAAATTGAGGAATATGAAGAATTGATTGGATAGTAAAAACCATTCAAAGGAATACACATTACACTTTTATCTGCTTTAGGTAGTTTTGAATCAACACACTGTCACTGATAGTTAAGTAACACAGACAAGCTAATAGAAAGGTTATAGTAAGGGGTAGGAATCAGGGATCTTTTGAGCATCCAGGACGTTGATTGTCTGCAGGGCTCACATTAGCTCCGCCAACTGCACCGTGGGAGCTGTTTTGTGTGCTTTTGGCCTTCAATGATTCGAGATATTCACGACGAGATTCCTCCATTACCAGAGCCATCACGGCATCTTCATCCATGTCTACATAAAAAAATTAAACTATATGTAACGTACAGAAAAGTTATTATGTGTAGGAATTCAGGACAATATATATCGGTGGTCCGCACAATTTGGAATACAATTATATATAATATAATTATAATCACCAGAATCAAATTAAGGTAAGCGTAAAAGTTCACAGAAAATAAACGGAAATATCAATTTAGGACAAGGATATTGTATATTCTATTTGCGAACCAAATTTTAGTGGTTAAAGTTAAAACATCTATGGATACTATAAACACTAGAAAGCAAAGTAATACCGGCAATATGTCATCATAAGCAAATATATAAACTATTATGTGTGGTTTGACATAACATTGATCCGGTAATGTTTAAAAAACGATTCCGTCAAACTACTTCATCCATGCAAATGCGATTCTAAGCAATGTTGGTTTTCTTGAGTTTCTACACATAACAGCTGTCATGTTTTACTGACACAATACCTACTTTGTGTTTTATCCGCACAATGCTGATCCTAACTAGTTATATATAAACATCTGCAATGCCAATTCAGTGCAATATCAATTACCAATATAACAAAAGTATATACAAAAATAAATCAATGTCTACGTGTTTTCAATAGCAATATACTAAAAAAAATTGTTTGACATATTTCACCTAACATAAAATTATGACATTTTGTCACTGTTATAATACAGTCAATCATATAAGAGATACGGTTTGAATTGATGTTATATAATGTGCTGTTTAAAGTGAACCACCTTACCAATACTTTTATAACTAAAATTAACCATAAAACTAAAACATCGCTTTCTTTCGACGCTTCAAAATAGGATCACATTTTATATATTTCAAGTTTCTCATAAGTTGATTGCTAATATTATGTAGAAAATCCAAGTTGAAACGTATATTTCAATGAAAATGATATTATAATACCATGCAATTAATGTGCACTAGGTCGAAATAGCAAAACCAGCCTTACCTATCATTTCAGCGGGCATGTGGCGAACAATGGCTCCATCCACGCGGCCGGCACTAGCCTGTGCACCCTTGACTGACTCGGAACTACTTCCAGCACAAGCACCGACGGGGGAAACTGTCGGAGAGACAATATACTATTAGTATTACGATTCTCAATAACAACTGACACCCGACAGGAAGATCGGTGTATTCTCGTATTAAACCATTTTTAGTTGTTTTAAAACGTAGTTATAACACGTTGAAATGAATGCTGTATTAAATGATTGAGGAACACATAATTTTGTTGATGTACTATTATTATTTATTATTAATAATAATATAAATAATGATTTAAGCACAAACATATAAAAACTTTAAATAGTATAATTATTAAGCCCTTAAAAAAGCATACATTGTTTTGTCAATTAAGAGAGTACTTATCTAATATTATATTTAATATATCTAATACAATATCCATATGTATCTATAATAGATATTTAATATATGTATCTATGTTTAATTAATATTAGATATATATATATATATTATATCATATGATATTTCATATTATATAAGATATATTTTTTTAAATATAAAATAATAATATTAAATTATAAGGCAAATGGAACATTAACGTTAATTAATTACACTGGCCTACATTTAAAATAATAAGTCAATATTTTTTCACCTGGGGCCTATTTCATATAACTTAGCAGTTAGAAGCTTCTGAATTTAGAAGTTAGAAGCAACTAAATAGCTGTTCGG